>JAACJT020002554.1:0-11821 GCA_009936485.2 Gymnarchus niloticus
GAGGATGGAACTGCCAGGCAAGAGGAAAAGAGGAAGGCCAAAGAGGAGGTTTATGGATGTAGTGAGAGGGGACATGCGGTTGGTGGGTGTGACAGAGCGGGATGTGGAAGACAGGAGGAGATGGCGAAGGTTGATCCACTGTGGCAACCCCTGATGGGAGCAGCTGAAAGTGAATGATGATGTTTTAAAAATAATTTTTATTGCGGCTTTCACTACACAGTTACCCTAAGGACATTATTGTACGTGAGAACGGCAGGAAGAAAAGAGAGCGACCAACACCTCATCAGTAAGGAGGATGGGGGGGGAAAAACCTTTGGGGGTCCAAGGTCAGTTGGCCACCTATACACTGGCTGGAAGTAGGTTCCATAATCTTGGGGTCGTGTAGCCTGAAGGGTCTGGAGCAAACAGTATTTTTATTTACATATGGCATTAGGAGACCTGATTCCTGTGATTTAAGTGAATAGTTTGGACTGTAGACAATCTGTTAGACCAGGCAGGTGCTTAACCCTAAAGTGCCTTACATGTAAGAAGGTGAACTTTAAAGTCAGTTCTATACCTGACCTGAAGCCAGTGGAGAGATCAAAGAGCTGGGATTATATGTTCTGCTCCTAGTATCAGTTCTAGCTGCTGCATTTTGAACACGCTGTAAAGTAATTGTCTGTTGTGTACTTCCTGACAGTAGAACATTACAGTAATTTAGTTTACTACACACTAAAGAATTACTTTCTCAGTACCTTGAATAGTGAGAAATGACCTGAGCTAAGCAATATTCCATAACTGTAAGAAGAATGCCATCGATTCTGTGTCAACATGACATTTGAATGGTTGGGTCTAAGATGATGTCCAGATTACAGGCTGAACTAAGAAGGTGAAAGTTTAGTGCCTGAGTTTTTTTTTCCCAAAAATTATAGTAAGTCCTCTGTCCTTTTGCTTCCAAACAGTTTTTCTATGTTACGTAACAAAGGATTTCAGTCTTCACTTTATTAAATTAGTTGGCTAAAATGACCGATGAGTTGTCTTTAGGTCTAGCTGAAAATACTTTTGAGTGTCATCGGCACAGGATTGAAAATGAGCATTTTTTTATCTTAGCCGGTGGTAGCATGTACAGAGAGAACAATTGACACTGCCTCCTGTGATACTCCAAATATGAGTGTTGATATTAATGAAACAATACCAGTGTTAGATAACTTAATGATAATTAGTTAAATACGAGGTAAACCATTTAAGCACCGTTCTATACAGCAATAGAGTGGCCTTATATAGGTCTTTAGGTACAGACTGGCATAAGTGCACAGACCATCATCTATCAGGAAAACAGTAATTCATCTCAGGTTTTAAAACACCTTCTGCATTTGGACTCCCTTAAAAAGCACAGACCAATTTTGTGTGTGTCTATATACAGTATATACAAATTTAAATGATACCTTATTACTAGGGTGAGCAAGTTTTGATTTTTCATACAAATTGTTTTGGCAGGTTATATGGAGCAGAAAATTCACTTGGGTGTTACAATGTAATGATGTGCTGTAACCACCCTGGCTACCAGAAGAGGGCAGAGTCATGAAGTTAGGACTATTGAGAACCACAAGTAATTTAGGAATTTATATCATGATGTTCTCACCCAGTTGAAAACTCAGATGCTCGTTTATCCTACGTGAACCTGATGTGATCAGCCGTTACAAATAAGCTACACAACCACAATGGGCAAAACAGTTTCCGTGTCCCAACATGAAGCAATTTATTTTGATAATACTTCACCATCTCACAGAGGCAATGGAAGGCATGTAACATAATAGTGGTAAGAAGTAAGGAACAGCCAAAGTGTCAGTATCAGCATAAAACTTTCCCAGTATGCTACAATAAACCCAAGGCAAAGAACATTGATTAGGGCTTTAATATGGTGTAACATATTGCTGGTTATTTCTGGCCTTATTTTACATTTTTTCTATTTAACAAGTAAAAATTACAGAAAAATAATTTCTGTAATGGGATTAGTTGGCTAACTGAAAAAGGTTTTGTAACGTTTTACAAAACCAGTTCGGACCACAGCGTTTTCTTCAATCTCATCTAAGCCTGCCTTACGGACAGCATGCTGTGTTAAGTCACAAATGGTTATAGTTTAGTACACCATAGTAAAGCTTCTCTTGGGGATGTTGTCCTGACTCCGACTCAGGCACCTTAAGGGCAGTGTCCTACAATCATTGAGAACCACTTCACAAACATGCTCGGAATGTAGGGAGGTGACAGCCATGGCACAACAATAAATGCCAGGTGGAAGGACATTAACAACAGATAATAGGAATGTGGGTTTCCAACAGACCAAGAGTGACAGTGTTTACCCATAACTGAGTAGTAGTATTGGGCGAATTCTCTGCGACCGAGAACTGTGACTGATATTCCAACACCTGCAGACCCTCGCAACGCTGGAAGTTCATCTGTTTGATTACTAGCTCTGCATTCTATGAATGATGGCACCTTTGGTGAAATACAGGTCATAGAAAGAGGAGCTGCTTGTGTTAGTGGCTTGAAAATGCAGTGTGTGTCCTGTGCATAAAAACAGAACCATGTTTACAAATTACCAGGTAATTAACACAAAATACCTTTCAGGAAAGGTTAGATTTATTGTGCCATTGTAGCATTTTAAATCGGTCTGTTCTTAATGCATTCTTTCTGTTGCAATTTAGCTGAGTGACTAATGTGCAGTAATCAGACTGGAATGCAGCAATGATATTTCCCTTGGTGCTTTTTTGTAAAGGAATCCATAATCATCAGCTGTGTTTAGCGCACGACAACAGTCTGCATTTTCCCAGTCACCAAGGGGTTTCGCTTTGGAAATCTAACCCCGACGACTATATAATTGCTCTGTAACATTGAGAAACCATATCTACTCCATTTACTTGCGGTGACAGGCTGCTAAATCATCTCCGAACCAGTAATACCGGCCACTCTGGACAGAAATTAAACTGAAAAGCACACAAGAATGCTATTTGTTTAACACCTTAAACGTTAACGGCAATTAAAAATAGCTTTGGCTGTTCACACTGTATTTTCCATTTTTGCACTTTGTGGGATTATTACATATACACATTTAATCATCTTTATGTAATCAACCTTTGTAAATATATTATCGTTTTGTCTGAAGAAAGCGCCGCACAACCAAAAATAAAAATGTAACAGAAAATATCATAGCTTCAAATCTGCAGGGGTGCAGAAGACCCTTCGAACTGAGATTCATGTAAAGTACCATTGGAAACAGAAATCAGAATGTTAAAAAGAATAACGTCCACACTCTGCTTCACTGCTGACAAATTCTAGTCTCTGAAGTACCAATTATTGATCTAAGTCCCTTTGGTCATCACACAGTAAGCACTACTGGACAGGTGTCCATTCCCGTCGGAAAAAGACACACCTACATCTCAAAGATGGCCGCCGTACTGCTGCTTCATCGGCACGCATAGTGTGTTGAGGGTTAAGAGGCATCCTTGTCTTTCAAATGAAGGGTGTCTGTTTTTAGCTGCAGAACGACAGAAGAGCGTCCTGACGTACGTGCACATACAGAACAACGCCAGAGGTGGAAATAATACAGCTGGGTACTGTAACAGTGGGAACAGCCTGGAAAGCTCCTGCAACACCAGACTTGCATCCTTATCACTAGAGTTCGGCCTTTGCCTTTTAGAAGATGACAATGTATCCATCCATTTCCCATGAAAGCTTCTCCAGTACAGGGTCACTGTAAATCTGGAGTCTATCCCAGGGAGCTCTGAACACCAGGCAGGGGACAGACAGTCCATCACAGGGCACACAGTCACTCATTATGGCAATTTATACACCAGCCGATGTGCCTGCATTTCTCTGGATCACATCCACGACCCTGGGGGTGTGAACCTACATACTGAGTAATGGCACTGCCTTTCACATCATCTAAGTGCAACGTGGGTTTTTCCGCAGAGATGTGATAAGGGGTTTATCTGCCAACTCTAGCAGATTCTGCTCAGGCCTTCTTAGTGATGTGTGCAGAAATGTTCACCTAATCCAGTCTCACTGGCTACTGTACTCTGTGTAAGGGCTCCAATTATCAGGGAGGGTTCCTAGTCTCTGTGGCTTTCGTGTCACTGACAGGTGGCTGTCCTTCAGCCAGCGAGCCACGTCCCTTGGGGTTAGGGGCCCACATGCACTCAGGCAACCTTCTCCAGGACCCCCAGCCCGTTGCTCTGGAACTGCCCCATCTTCTCATTATTCTCCTGGGTTGGTGGTAGGCGGCCATCCTGCCGTAGTCTCTGGGGCGAGGTGGGCGAGGCGTCGCCCTGCGCAGCGTAAGGAGTTGGCACCCGGGATCTGGGTGTGGCAGACACAGTCAAACAATTAGCATGGCACACCCTGCGATGTCACAGCTGGGCTCAGCGTGACATTCCATTTCCAGAAATCAGCCAGCGCTCGATTTCCATAGCAGGAAGGGTTACGAGACGTTTCATAGTTTAAACAGTAGTCAATCGTTTAGCCCCATGTCAGAGCTGAAGTGACGAATTAAAACAGCAGAGTTTATTACCCTGTACCAGCACTGTAAAATACAGGGCATGTCCTTTTGATCTCCTGAATGATTCTTACTGCCGTATTTCTGCTCAGATAACACAGGATGTTCACTGACTGCATTTTAGCTAACTTGTGCAGCGGCAGCTTCTCACATTAAGAAAGTAGACAGAGCCAGATTTGGCTTTTAGACATAATTCAGCATCTAAAGGACTCTTGGGGACCCCCAGTCTCCCCCACCCCCACCCCACATATTCTGGTTGTGTTCATGTGTTTGGGTGTCTGTGGGACGGTTCACGTTGCAGACAGTCACCTGTAGGTGGTGGACAGGGCTGTCTTCAGGCTGGTCTGGAGGCTGTCTGGAGTGGAGAGATTCAGAGACGTGACTTTCCTCTGTGCGACAGTGGATTCAGCGGCCGAGTGAACTGGAAGGCTCCCCCACGCCTCTGGGACGAGGACCCGGGGCTCAGCTGTAGGGAGAAGGGTCTTCGAGGATGTCTCCTGACTCAGGAACCGCACAGACTTTGTGGGCTAAGGTGAGAACGCCAGCCACATTACAAAAGTGCACTTCACCAAAACAGTCAGATCCCAGGCTACGAGGGCACGGCCTCACCTTCTCCGCACTGTTCTTGTGAGAGTCCGGTTTCACCAGGATCGAGGTAGGATGCGGAGAGGCTTGCTTTTCCAGGGCCCCCCTGCCCGCAGTGTCTCGGGGCTCCGATGACAGAGAGCCGTCAGCAGAGGGTGCTGCTGTCTCATGAGCCCAGTTTGGCAGCCTTGAGAGACTTGCATGTAAACTGCCTCTTACCTTGGATGTAACCAGACCTGAGGTGAGGCTCTCGGTGTGTGGCAAGTTCTGTAACAGTGCCACCTGCTGGGGTTGCCTGATGACTGAAGGTGGCACCCAGAAGGAGAAGTTCTTCTGGAGGGACGACCCTGGGAGCGAGGTGGCCAGGTGACCTGGTCAGCTAAGCTACCAAAGACTGCTAGACCTTAGACTGAGCTGTCGGTTTCCTTCACGGTGATGGCAGCACTCACCCCTGTGTGAGGGACCTAATGTCCTCCTCTGGGACCCCTGATGGGCTATCCTGGAACCAGTACTGCCCAAAGACACGGCTGGGGTTGTCAACGCAGTGCCTCTGGCTGAGCGCACCGCGCTACTGGCAGTGACTGTGTCCTGGGCCATAGCCACAACCTCCGGCCTGCACACCAGTGGACTCCTGCTTGCTCTGGGACCCAAAGTCGCAGGGATGGATTGGGGTTCCAGGAACCTCGCTGCGGTTCTGTGACGAGGACATGGGTGATGCTGAAAAAGACCTCTTTTCCACATTTAAAATAAACCTGTACTTCATAAATGAGCCGGCACTCTGCTTGAACATATCTATGGAAAACGCAGGTTTAAAATTTGTCGAGGGCGTGACTTAACCCCTTCATTCACTTCACGTCCTGACCTGTTACCACGCCAAGTCCTGAAACCACACCCTGCGGTATCACGATCCAAAGCGCACCATTCATTCTGTCTTCCTGTCATCTTCTTCCTCCATTTCATTAAACCCCCCATGCTCAACTACTCCATCACCTGATTCTCTTCACTGCCCACCCAAACTCTACCCATCAGTAATAGAAAGGGCCACTCATTGTCACTGGAAAGTTTCCTTCACTCTGATTTTTAAAGCCCTCCCAACACTTAAGATAAGTGTTATCCTGAGACCCTATCCAGGGTAAGCCATAAGTTGATAAATGGATTATTTAAAAACACAGTAAACACTTTCATTCCCAACTCCACACAACCAGTTTTTGACTGGTTTACCTGAGCACCGGGGTAATGTAGCTGGCAGGCAGGATGCCCACCTTACCCGACCTCAGAGACAGGCCCCGCAGCCAGCCTTCCTTGAACCTGCCATAGATGCCCACCATCTCACCCTTACGCAGCTCAAGCTCCTCGGGTCTGCAGGGGGTGTAGGAGTACAGCGCAGCGCACCTGGACAGACAGACAGCACCTCAGCGGCACTCAGGATAGCCGAACGCACATGGGGGAGACATGGGGGATGACATACCACACAAGGACAGACCAGAACAGACAGAGGGTACAGACAGGGTCACTATACTCTTATTATTCTTCCTCACACACAGAAACACAGACATGAGGAGCACGGCATTAGGAAGAGACACTCGGCAGCATTAAGCATGCTCAGTTTGAGACCCCTGGGATGAAACGTTCCTCCTCTTCTTACCATTTGGAATTGATATGTGTGTGTGGGGGAGGGGGGTGTCTCACTGAAGCATGTCTTGTTTAGAACAGACATGAGAAAAAGCTAATCAGGTCGGCAGGGGCTTATCTGAACTCTGGTGGGAGGAAAAAGGACTAACAAAAGAACAAGATGGAGGACGAGGAGCGTGCATTTCATTCAAAACGCAACCAGTGTATCTCCTGCTGGTCTTTCATGAAGGCCGCGTCACATGTGATTGTGACAGCGTATCACTCGAGGCTTCCAGCTTGGGCAGACTACCCTGTCAGACAAGCTGAGGAGTGAGCTGCTGTTATATTGGCTTGGCCTTGTCCGGTGACCCAGTGGAACAGCAGGCACACCATGAGACTTCTCCTCAGGGACAAAAAAAATGTGACATACTTTTGTCGCGAGGCTCAAATGCGACATCGGCAAACAGAGCAAGAACATCACTGGAGTTCCGTTAAGCCAGCACCTCCTGACCCGTGGTAGGGCTTTAGGGGATGCCATGCCAAAGATGTTGAAAACATCAGTGGGAATGGGTAATATCAACATGGAATGTGTGGGGAATATGGGTCTGGAATGGCAGAATAACACAGCAGGTACGAGTTGCCTGCTGACTCTAATGAAACTCTGCTTGCTCGTTACCAAACCACAATTTTGCTCAGCGAATCATCTCGTGACAAAAGCATATCAAACGCACATCTTTGTGGTGCCTCACGGACAGACATGCTTTCACAAGCGCTCTTGCCCCCGCAAGGCCTGCAGTTTCACTATGACGGGGGAAAGTCCAAAGGCGTGACAGTATCAGAAATGCAGGGCAATGAAATCCTCAGGAAACAAGTACAGACGAGGGCGCTGGGTGCCCTGATCGGGGTGCGGCCCAAGGTGGGTACCATAATGCCGTGGAAGATGATAAATCAACCTATTATTTAGATGGCCCATGGGCCAGTGGGCTAACCCTCGATCTGACATATTTTTCAGTTCCTGCGTCAATTGCTTCTAAATGTAAATATGTATGTACATACAAATGGGCTAAATTTGCATCCAGAACTGGGGTTACCCCATGTGTCCATAAAACCATGCATTTATTGAAAATAAGCTGACAAATTCATACATTATATCTAGGTATTTTACAATGGATAGGTTTACATTAGTAGAAGAAGTGAGTTTGGGAATCACTCATTATAGACATGTAATATATACCGTATATATTATAGACACTTTTATAATGGGGCGATGGCTTCATAAAGAAGCCGTGATACTGAACATGCTGAATAATGACAAGTGGTACACTGGGGGTCACTCACACGCTGATGGAGAGCTGCTGGGTGGAGGACTGATTGCTCTCCGGAGAAGCAGACAGCGACTGGGGGCTGACGAGTGCCATGGAGAAGGTGGGCATGTGCTCGTGGGCCACCTTCCTGTCCCCAGGGGTCAGAGAGGGAGCCTGTTCAGCAGAAACACCAGCTGTTTAACCGAGCAGAGGCACACTGGCCCCAGATAACAAAATCAGCATCTTTCGTATGAAGTTGGTCACAAGAAAGGCATGACCTCTGACACATTCTAACCTTATTTCCAAAAACAAACTGTTAAGAGACCAAATTCAGCGCTCTGCTAATGCTACGCTATAGGAAATAATCAAGTCACCCTTTGTAGATTACACCCTGACCTCTGAGGTGAGCTTGCTCCACGCTGAGGGGGAACAAACAAGGCAGGGGTGCGAATGGAAAGCTGAATGGTGTAGGCAGAAACTACTGTGTCTCCACACACACTCGCTTATCTGGTCATGTCGCTGTGCCTGTAAGGCGTCGTCCCACAAATGGACTCTCCACGTGGGAGAGGAACCTTTTAGCCAACTGTACCCCGCCAATCGGCATTGCTTACGACAGAGAGTAACTGAAATACATATGGGACGTTATTAATAATAATGCTCAGTTTTAGAAGAACACAGGCTGTGTGGTATAAAATGCATCACAGTTTTCATCGTCATAACTAATGCTAAGCACCCAATATTCAGTTGTTGGTGTCTAAGTGACGGAAAATGACAACTGGATCAACAGTGACATACAGTAGGTGGGGAAACGAAAACCTCATTTACGGCTTGGCTTTGACCAAAATAAAGCTCGGAAGTCACATGACAACAGGTCAAACCACACCCCCAGTCTATTCACATGGGATGTAGATTAATATTTTATTTCTTATGAGCATTATGCTCTGAAGAAAGGCACACTTAACACTGCAGCTCACACATGCAACAGCAAGCCCACTATCAAGCAGGGAAATCAGAGCAATGATCTTTGCCTGCCTCCGTTTAGTTCTGTGGGGAACTTCCCCCTCGAAAACACCGAAAAGTACAAGATTACTACATAAAATTCTAAGGGGGAATGTCAGGTCCAAAAAACCAATAACAGCTTTCTAGGGTCACATTTGAGACCTTTAGGGTGAGGTTACATGTCACCTGTGCGTCATGTCTGATAGCTGAAGGGTTAATCAAGAATTCATCAAAGTCTTAGAAAAACAATTAAGCCAAACTATAAAATGGATCAACAGGTCCACCTCAATTCTCTTAAGGAAAACAAAACTGACATTAAAGACAGCTACAAATGGAGAAATGTGATGTCAACAGCAATGCAGCAGATGATAAACCGCACTGCAGGGACGGCTGTAAAGAAGAAACAAATTAATGATCACACCGCCGTTAACACAGATTGCAACGGGACAGTAGAGATGGAGGGAGCTCACCAGAACCCATGGAGAAATCAGACCACATCAAGGGTGTACTTTTCATGTTAATATAGAGAGATGGAGGGATCAGACCACATCAAGGGTGTACTTTTCATGTTAATAGAGAGAGATGGAGGGAGCTCAACAGAACCCATGGAGAATCAGAACACGTCAAGGGTGTACTTTTCATGTTAATACTATTACGGTTACTAGGGTTAACTGGTAGCATAAACATTCCATCCCCAACACTGGAAATGCGAAGAACATTAAATGCTTGTGTCTCCCTTCTCAAAACCCACAGATGCGCATCCATCCACTAAGCGATGTGTTCTGTACACATGCTATTCACTGTCATGATTTCGAGAAGATTGCCCAGGATCACAAAGAAGCATAAAGTAAGGGAAGCCAGGGAATCATCAGCCAAGCAAAACGAAAGACAACTGAACATACAGAGAGGGGGTGATGACTACCAGCACCCAGGAGCCACCTTGGCCTCACCCTCATCTGCACCTCATCTCACAGGATGTCCCTCTGGCTGACAACTGACTGAGGAGACTCTACTTAGATACAAGAACCCCTAGCCCCCCCGACGCAAAAAACAGGAACTTCAAAAGCTTTTCATCATGCTACAAGCAAGCCTCAGTCTGACACTCAGGTCCTCTGCTGCAGGTTTCTGCGGGACAGGAGATGGAAAGGGTAATCCATGAAAGATTAAGAGCCAGACTGCTGGTGCTGTGGCACACCAGGGTCACGACGCCTCGCTGATAGCAGAGGCTGAGGTACGAGAGACAGTTAAGAACTCGCCTGAGCGGATGAGCTTTCGATAACAAGATGGCAGTTACACAACTGTGCAAGGAGTCACAGAACCAGTAATGGAGAGCAGAGCGGGCATCTATCCACCTGACCCTGACTGTGTTTATCTGTGGTGTCTATGACGATGTGGAGATCAACCTTGGCAGCCATAGCAAATCCAGCATGCCAACCAAAACGGCACAGATAGCATGAAAAGGCTTCTAGGACACCAGCAGCCTGTTTCAGACTGTGGGTTGGCATTCACAGTTTACAGATCATAAAGGAAATGACCATTAAGGTGAACTCAGACTCCTTCATGAGGCCTGCTTGGATCTCCCCGGGCTTAACTGGAAAGAAAAAAAAAAAAAAAACCCTGCTTTTCTACATGATATGACAGCCAGACCCATCCTTGGATTCCTCTGCCTTCTTTGCTTGATTTGCATGTTTCTCATTTGGACTGGAGCTTCTGATTTTCAGAAGTGTTTGTGGACAGGTCAAATTTGAGCCACCCCCCCCCAGCTGTGCTGGTCATACCCACTCCCCCAGGGAGGGAGAATCTTGACCCCACATATCAGACTGCTGCATTCCTGTTTCATTTCCTATTACTGACTTTCATAAATATGACGAAGAGCCGCAACAATTTCCTTTATAAAACAAGAAAAACCTGTTTTGGTCGATAGCCTTAAGAAATGAATGAACCTTCCATGGCGATGACAAAAGAGGTCACATTTAAATTTGGTTTCTTATAAAACAATTAGTTCAGTACGAGTCCCACTTGCTCCATCTGCAGGAAATTCAACATTTCTTAACCCCCTAAGTGCTGAGTAAACAGACTGTCCACTCAGCCAACAGCACCTAAGACACCTGAGAATGCAGAGAAGGTGTGATCCAGCACAACAGGGAAGGAAAAAAAAAAAAAAAAAAAAAAAAAAATCAGACAATCCTTTCGTACGCCCAAAAAGCATGGCTTGCCAAACCCCTAGGAATACAAGTCAGATCTCAAGAGGGATAGATGTGGAGTGGGAAGCGTTCTACACAGCACTTGGGCCACAGGAAGTCATTACTTTAGCTTTAAGACCGAAAACATTACGCATGAATACGCCAATAACAAACCTTTTCGTTCCGAGTTCCCAGAAGTATTTATGCACACGCCCTCCTCCGGAGGACCAGTAGACAGCCACAGAGAGTCAGTCACACATAAAACACGCATCAGAATACCGCTGACTACGCACTGGCATTATTGACGAGGTGCGAAAACACTCTTTCTAGGTTTGGGAAATATGACAAACACAATGCTCTCTATGACACTCCCAGGTAATCAAATAGTATGAACATAACATTCTTGGTCACAAAACCAGTTTCACTACGAAAAACAGTGCGACATCACCAAATTGAAATTAGTTTGTGTACTCTCCACGTGCAAAGCCATGTGACACGGGGCTGAGGCAGGTTTAATTTCTCAGACCCCCAGGTTCTCAAAGACAGCCTCTATGCCGCCGCCCGCCGTCCCGCGCTCGCCTTCCCTACCTCCCACGCAAAACCGGTTC
>JAACJT020002555.1:0-11819 GCA_009936485.2 Gymnarchus niloticus
TATGACAAGGACAGGATTTCTCTACAGTTTTATATCTTTAAAATGATACAACGTACTGTTCTTAAACTGAGACCATTGTACCAGGTGCACTGAGACCATTCAAATGAGACCAAACATAAGTATACACACAGCTTTGTTTTACATTTACTGTACAAGCATTCTATATGAGTTTTATGTGTCCTGAGTTAGGGGAAGTGAGAGCAGGATGGGTCACCCTGTGGGGGTCTGTCCTGTGTGTCATCTCCTTCTTCCTGAGTAGGGGAAGTGAGGGGCAAGAGGTGTCTCCAGTAGGGTGTTGATGTGTAGGTTGTTTCCCCCTCCATGAGGTGGAGGCCAGATTGACATGTACATGTGAATTCAGCCACCCTGGAGCCAACTTCACTATCTCCCCCCTGGGGGGCAACAGGGCCAGTGTGTCCACAGCCTTACACAAGAGTGCTAAGAGCAGATGCTGAAGAGAGGTTTTTCAGCAAATGTTCAATCTCTCCCTGCAGCTGCAAAAGGTCCCTCCCGTTTGGAACACATCCTGCATTGGTGCAATACCCAAGAATAGAAGAGGCAATTCCGCCAGTGACTTCACATTAGTACACTAATGTTCCACATCATGAAGCACCTCAAACCCCAGGTGATGGACTATCTCAATCCACTACAACTAGCATATCAGACCCAGAATGGAGCAGATGACACAGGCCTGCACCTGCTTTGCAGGGCATATTCAAACCTCAACGAGCAAGGCAGCCTTATAAGAGTGGTCTTTTGGGACTTAAGTGCATTCGAAACCATCCAGCCCCACCTGCTGGTTGAGAAGCTCAGAAAGAAGCAGGTGAACGATACCTTGGGTGCCTGGAAAACAGACTCCCTCACTTGTAGGATCTCAGCAGTCCGCCTTAGTTGCTGCACATCAAATGTGGCACTGAGTTACACAGTAGCATCCCATAATACTGTGCTGTCTCCATTTCTGTTTACTCTGTACTCCACAGACTTTCATTACAACCCTGGCCTTTACCACCTCCAGAACTTCTCAGATGGCGCTGCAATTGCAGGTTGCATCAAGGAGGGGGAGGAAGAGGAGTATAGGAGTCTGGTGGACAGCTTTGTCAGATGGTGTAGAGAGAATCGTATTGAACTCAAAGGACTAAGTGCTGCATTTCAGAGGTACTCTAGAAGAAGTTGAAAAGCAGAGTTTACTTCTGAGAAGTCTTAGATGCCTTGGGGTGGGCAGCAAACCGTTGAAGGTTTTGTAATAGTACGGTATTGCTAGCATCTCACTTTTTTCTGCTGCCTGTTGGGGGTGTAATACCAAGAAGAAGGAGGATGCAAAGCTGAACTGTCTATTAAGAAGGCCAGGTGAGCAGTATGGCTGAAGCTGGATACAGTCGAGGCAGTAGTGGAGAGGAAAGTGAGGTCTGAACTGCTCTCCATAATAGACAATAGTGACCATCCCTTCAACAAAGGCCTCACGGGGATGAGAAACCCATTCAGTCACAGAACAGTCTCCTCTAAATGTACATACATCTCATCTGAACAGATGCTCGTTACCCACTTTCATACAGCTGTAAAATGTTGCACTCTCTTAAGGCATTTTCACACTGTCTGGTGGTATATTTTTTCTTAATTATTCTCTTTAAATTTAGTTAGTTGTATATCTAATATTCAATTTCTTTTAACAAATTGTCTTTCTTTTCTTGTGTTATCCTCTGTTGTATTAAATGTTTCTGTGTGACTGGCCAAGAAACGTTCCACCACAGGGATCAATAAAGTTTTATCTTAAAATGCAACCATGTATAAATGAAAGTTTCAGATGTTGTAGGGATAGCTGTCCGCAAATATCATGCATTTTGATAAAGCGTATAATAACATTACAAAAATAACAGACCATTTAAGCAGCTCCGATGAGCAGGGAAGTTAGAGGTTGATTTTATTGTATGACATTTGCATGAGAAGTGTGAAAATTTTGCTTGCTGGATTAATTGTTGAAAACACTGTAATGGCTCTAAATCTGTTCTGTTTATCGTTCCTCTTTGAAAATCTTTTCCTGCCAGTGTTGTTCCCAGTCTCAGTTCTCTGTGAATTTGTTTTCTGTTCATTATTTCTCTGCACTGCCTGCCACACCTGATTGCACTAAAGCAAAAAATTACAGTACAATTTATAGTAGATATACTCCTGTATATACAATTCTGGCAGTCATATACAGTATGTAGCTGAACTATGGAAGCTTAACTGCTTCCAAAGTGAACGATGAAAAAACTTAAAGGTATACCACCTAACTAAGTTTATGGGCATATAAAATAATGTTCCTGTCAGCTTTAGTAAATGCATTTTGCTTTAGATTCAATGTACATCAGAAGATTATAAAATTATATTTGTGTTTATATACTGACAAGGTGCTTTTTTATGGGTAATGTACTGCATTTTGCCTACTAAAGCTATTAAGTTGTTTCCCTGGAAATTGCACTACTAGCAGGCTCAGACAGCCATGCAAATTACTGTATAATTAACATCTGTTGTCTCGGTCTGTGGTTTGTGCCTTGGCATTGTGTCACTACCCATTTGTGTCCTTTTTAAGGTAACTATAGTGGACATTAAGAAATTCAACACTTCTCCGAGGACATAAAGTTGTAAAAAAATAGATAAGTGCATATGCTTGTAATAAAATTTTTAAAAAGCTAAAACGTATGATGACCCTGTAATGTACAACATCAAGAAGATGCAATAAAAATGCAAAAAAACTAAAAAATACAAAAAACAAAGCAAAGAATAAGAAAATGCAAAAAAGAGACAAAATAATGCAGTTCAATTGTATTTATATAACAATTATACTGCATATAAGTGTAAACAATTTTTTAAATTTTTGCATTTAATTAATATATTTTTTTTTTCCTTTCTTTTTTGCATTTCAATAATGTATTAGCTTAAAACCTTAATGTTTTTGTGCGTTGAAACTCACTGACTTTTTGATAATGCAAGTGCTCCTGGCCACAGGGGGCAGTGTTTGGTGTGAGTTGTTTTTCAAGCAGACAGATGGATTAGTGTGTCTGATGGTGTTGATCCTTATAGTCAAAAGGGTCATAATGAAATGTTTAAAATGCTGAGAATGATGAATAAACAAATGCTTTACTAGTTCTTTTTATGAACAACATGGATAAGTTCTAGATTCAGGAACTGAAAAGTATGGTGGCCCTAGGGTGCACAAACAAATCTTACAACACAAAACATTTGCCCACAGCATGAAATGATTTACAACAAGTTTTTGTGTTGTAAGATTTTTCCTGTTATGCAGTTGTAGGGCATCATTGAGAAGTGCAATTAAACAGTAGCATTCCCTTAGGATATGTTGTCAGATTTGTGAAGCAAGTATTTTAACGTTGTTTAAAGTTCTCCCAGATCAGACTGCCTGTGTTACTTCACTGCATTTTTAATTACTGGTCACATGTGCATATCCAGTTTTGTTGGATAATTATCATTAATCATTTGAATTTAAAGTGGGAAGTCTGTTATTTTTACAGATCAATTTACAAAAGCTCTTTAACCTGTGCTTTCCAAAGCTTTATGCAGCCTACAAAATCCTCTCCAGCAGTACAAAGCAACATTGTCTTTAATGAAAAAGGCTTCTGTACTAAATGTAAAATAAAATTCAAATTAGGCCATATTAAACCACAGTAAAGTTACTAATAACCATCCCAGTCCTCTTCTAGAGTAAAGCTATAAGCGGTCTGGGGACGCTGCTCTGCTATTTCAAACTTTGCCGTCTCATTTTTTCACAAGTTTAAAGCGACCAAAGGCATTTCATTCTTTCTTACATTTGATTATTTTTTTTATTTATTTTTTTCTAGTGGACTAAGCTTGTACCTAAAACCATCCATGTTATCACTTTCCTCTCTATTTGGAGACCTAACATAACTTTTAGGTTATTCTCTGCTCTTTACATCGCCTGTAAAATCCCACTGAAATGATCACCATGACTGACTGGTCATATTAAAAGCAGCATAATTGTGTATTGTCAGTATTATTTTTCTGAGGTTTTTTATGAGGCCATTTAGAATAGAATGCCAAGTCCATTTGTACAATAAACTCCCAATTGGTAAATGCTAACCTGTTGTTTATCGACTCCAAGTGTTGATAAATAATAACAATATAGTGTAATCATGTCAAAAGAGATTTCAAAGGGATTGCATGTACAATGTCTGCTATAAAACAGCCATTCAAAGCCATTGAAAAGCATATGCTAGGCTTTTAATAAACACTTTCACAAATTTAAGAATGCACCTGTCCAAAGAGTAAGGGTTGTACATCCTGTTAATGGACACGGTTCCACACGACACATTTCGATTTAGTATGCGTGATGCATTCTTCTACAGCACGTTGATTAACATCGCACTGTTACTATGTCCATGAACTGTTTTGCTAGAATCCTCGTTGTTTTTAGGGTGTTCATGAGTACTGAGACAGGAGGATGCACTGCATACGTATATATCACAAAGCCTTGGACACAGCACTGCAAAGATCGCAGGATCCAGCCTTGATTCTTCTCCAAATAGCCATTTCAGGCCAGGGTGTTTACTTTTCCAACACTGTTGACCTCAGTTAAGCAGTTTTGCAGACAGCACAATACTCTACCAGACCGATTGCCCTATTTTTCCAGTCTCGAGATTTCTTCAAGAAGAAAATATTTACTATTACAGTGTCATATTATATCAATATATACACAAATCTGGACATTTTGCAGGAGCAAGTAGGCCTATCAGCTTTTTCATATGTGCAACATCATGACTCCTCATTGGACCAAAACCTCTAGACTTGCTGTATATCTCAGGTAAAGCTTGCATTTGACCAAGGGAAAACATTCCTGGAAAAAGTTGCACAGGCAACATTGGGATGTGAACCCACAGCTCTGTGTTCATTTTCTAATTTATACTCATTTGATAATGCATATTACACAATACTTGAAATATCTTTTGCTCATGGTGTAATACATTTCTCACCATTCATTTTGAATAACTGCACCATTTCTCTTAGCCAAGTTCTGCATTTATACCATTAGACAATTAAATATGAACTTCAGTATTTTCAGTAGTTGTTTAAAAGCCTATCTCTACAATTTATAAGTACTGGGAAATGAATGAATGAATGAATGAATGAATGAATGAATTAATTAATTAATTAATTAATTAAATCAAATTATAGTTATGTAGCAAGTCTATGTAACCTATTGAGATGAATTTAAAAATTTCAGATACTTTCTTTAGATGTTGGTCATGGCAGATTTTAGTTTAGGCATTAGAAGTTTGACAGTAATATTATGTTTTGATGTGTCAAACTCTTGTCCTTGTAATGAAACAGCCTTTAATGAGTTAGATAAGAATAATTTCACGAGTAGAATGCCATCAGTCAATTTTCTGTAAAACAAAATGGCAGGTCTCACAAAAAGAGGACATTTTGTATCCCATGGGGCTTTGCTCCCTTGGTTTTCCTGCATAAACTAATTTACATACAGTCATTCTTTCAAAGCAAGGGATTTACAGGGTCATAAGGGACAGCTGGCAAAGGAAAAGATATGAATAAATTGGTCAGCTGTCTGATCAGTACAACCTCTGCCAGATGGGATTTTACAATCTATGAAAATATCCTTCCTACTGTAGGCTACAACACCTGCATCGGGTCAGGTAAGCACTTAGTGGAGAACGGCTCTGTAAACTTTGTATCGCTTAGTGATAATGCTGCTGGCAGAGGTCAACAAAGAGCTCCAGCAGATTTACAGAGCTAGCCAAGCTGGCTTTGTTCTCTATCTGTCCATTCCAGCTGACTCTGACCAGCTGGTGACCAAGAAAAGAGCAACGCTTACTGCCTTTGGAAGCAGTCCATCCAGCTGAAATGAAAGTATTTCTCCAAGTCTATTTATAATTTATGTGTGTAGGTGATGCTTTTATCGCGAGTCGCAGCACAGGATATGCTGTTAGAGTTGGATCCTTTCAGTGCACTAATTATGATTCAATAGCATCCAAATGTGCTCCACAGCAAGATTGGACCTTTGCTATGAATGATTGTTTTCTTCAGCTTGCTGCGTTGTTTATATAAGTTTTACAAAATTTGTACACATTGCAATGACACCGTAGGTCTCGTGTGCGAAAATGAAGTAACTTCAAGTGAGTCTGAATTTTTTAAGCTTTGAACAGAAATTCTGTATAGTGACTCTTAGACTGTTCCGATGACATTCTGTGTGTGTGGGTTTCTAACTTCTGACTATTCACTAAAGAATCAAAAAAGACAGCAACAGATCTACATAGATATCCTTACCGCTGCATTTTTGTGAACGTCAGTTTATTTCATCCAGTTAAATTGCATTACCTTTCTTTAGGAAGATATCTGATGTGCAGTACTTCAGTAGACAGACTGAAATAAGCCTAAGTGGTTAGAATACGGATGGATGCAGGTACAGTCACACATAATGCAGGAACGGACTAGTGCGATCGCAGGCACTGACGTCAATGTAATGCTAGTTTTCTGCATTTCAAACTGCAGGATGCAAATCGTCGCAATGGTCTGTATTTTTAAAGCGCATCTGAATATCATCGAATGAACCCAGATGAACCCACCGAAGAAGAGGCTGCAGCTGGTTGCTTTATTTTTTTGCAGGGAATGGTACAGCGCATAGTTCTAAATCAGACTAAAAACAAAGCTTGCAAAATAAGACACTATATATATACAGTACACAATTTTTTCAGTACTGTTCCGACCCAAAAGTTTCCGCTCACAGTGATGTCAGAGTCGGAGGAATATCCAGCTAGCGTTCGTTATATTGCAGTTGGAATTTGCGCCAAAGGAGATGCAGCCTTAACTTGAACTAATAATAACTGGAGAATAAATAAATAGAGAATAAGGCAGCCTTTTGCTAATTGTTATTTGCTCTGTTCAACCTGACTTACTGACTTAAAATTGGACAGTGAAGTGAAATTGCTGTTAGGCCTTTCTTGGTTTTTCCTCAAGATCATCATTTATTATAATTGCTGTCAAATACCAGATATGTATCATATAAATATCATAGTCTCATTTTCTGGATCTGTTTTTTTTTAATTGAAACATCAATATGTTACTGAGTTTAAAATATTTTTTTTATCTCATGTTAAATATACCGTAAATGTCTTTGAGCGATAAAATCTTCCCACAAATAAACTTCCGGAAACTTGAAAAAGAGTACTGATTTTACGTTCTTTAAAGATTGCCACTGCTGTGCATGTATAATGATTTAAAATAGGCCGCGATAATTTCAGAAATGCATCTTCCTATTGCATTCGGTATTTTCACGCTTAGCTTGTCATGAATAGCATCGTATCCTCACTGTAAGATGATCTATGAAGCGTCTGAACCACGCTAAATTCATTAACTTTGTTAAAAACTGTCAGACCCAGATGATTAGCAACAGAACCATCATGGAGGTTCCGTGTATAATTTCAGGCACTGTTGACAGCATGACAGATTGTCTAAAAATAAGTCCGGGATATGAAGTTATAGCTGACTCCCATCGTAGGAGTATTAATTTTGGAGTTTTTCCACAAATTTCAGCATTTGGGCATCCATTCTTTCAACATATATAGTGGCATGTAAACAAGGAACGAATTCATAATACCACACAAACAACTGGCATGAACTTAATACATTAGTTTAACATTATAATATAATACGTCTAGTCATTATGCGTTGCGTTGCTCGAATTGTTTTAATTGTGAGGCCTGCATCAACTTCAATGAAAACTGCAGTGCAGCATCCCTGTTCTAATTTATCTGCTATATGCCTGCCATCTTAGAGGAAAGCCCGGCTCCTTAGGGAGTCTGTTGAGCCACCTCATAACTTTCTGTTCTGTGTGAAACCTCTTAGGTGCCCAGATTGTAATTCTCCAGGAAGCGGCTATTAGAAACAACTTCTAATAAACTTACTGCGAATTTCTAGACTTGAGACGTCAATATGCCATCACCTGCTCTGAGAAACATTGCACAGCTTATGGTAAACAAAAGATGTTACTTTCCAATATTTAATGGATATTGGATATATTTAATGGATAATTATTTGCACCATTATTTAAAAAAATCCAGTATTCTATCAGGATTTATTTAGTAATGTGCATAGAACAATATTAACATGGAAAGAGCAGTTTTATATCACACTTGGTAACACTGACAGAGCAATGAAATATAATTTTATATTGATAGCAGTAGTCTATGAATGGATAACAGCAACGAAGCACTGGCACACGTCTATTCAGGTGAGGGCAAATTTTAGGGCCAGGCAGCATCCAGGTCCAGCCACTGCCCCCCAATACAGAACCGATGTCACGACGGAATCGGGAGCTGGGTCCAAGCGCGGAGATGAAGGCAACAGGACATGGAGGTGCTGGGTGCTCACAAGCAGAATTTACTGTGCCAATGAGTAATACAACAGGGATCAGATGCTGAAGGGCAAGGTGAAGGCCGGAACAGGGGGGCATCCATGGGGCAGAGGCCTAGGACTGGGAGGCAGGGTCAAGAGACAGGACCTAGACACAAGGGAGCACAGGGAGAGCAGTTCAATGACAGAACAGGGATTGGCTGCCCAATCTGAGGTATATATAGAGGAGGGCAGCGATAAGAGGGAGCTCCCCCTTGAGGATGGAGGGTGGCGGTGTAACACCCAATTGATATGTAAGTCACTTGAGTACAATAAATTATGCAAGTAACGTTGTCTGTGTACTGGAAATCATCGCATTTAAAGTACAGGACTATAATTACCTTTAATTAACTTTAAATTATTCTCATTTCCACACAAGATTCAATGTGAGAGAGATGCGAATGTCTTCATTTAACTGAAAGTCAGGGCATTGTTATCACTAAAGGTATAAAATTTTAAGCTCCCTTCACTTATGCCTTGTTCATACTACACGATTTTAAGGCTGTTTTTGAGTTGCCGACGTGCAACTCCACGTTTGATCGGCGATCAACAATCGCTGTGTGTGAACACTGACGTGATCAAACAAGCTCGCCAACTCGTCACCAACTCTGACCAGATATCTAGCCTGCTAAATGTCTGGGCCAGTCGCCGGCAAGCTACAGCCAATGAGAGCGTTGTTTACTTTAACTTTATAATGGTTAATGTTTAGCCTAACTTTATACACTGGTAATACACTTGTTCCTAATGTTTATATTTTTAATGTGCAATCAGTTTTTACAGTGAATATTTAACATTTAAATATTTTTTTCAAATGTTCACTTAAACTTTGTTCATAATGTTTACATTTTTAATGTGCACTTTGTTTTTCAATAAATATCTGAAACAAAACTTGCAAAACTTGCACTTTATTAAGTCAAGTCATGTCAAGTCAGTCGTGTTGAAAGATTGTGTAGTTGGTGACCCCCCGTCACTGCTCTGCTCACACTACACAACTGTCTGACTTGTGATCAGGAGTCTTGAGTTTGTGTAGTGTAAACAGTACAGCAATCCGACGACTTTCAGAATTGTGTAGTGTGTACAAGGCATTACAGGAATAGAGCTCTTCTCTCAACGACCCATTCTGCAATGCAACACTCCATCTTTAAAACTGGCACCCTTAAGACTCCAGAGAATTACCTCCAATCCCCATGTTGCTTATATTTATAGCTGCATTAAAGTGATTAATGCACAGGAGTTGTTAAGAAGGGAGATGATGTTTTCTTCTTTCTATTAATATGCACTCTAGTGAAATCATTTTTATTTTTCTGTCATTTTATTTGCTGATGTTCCTCCTGTAGTTAATGGTTGTATTTCTGGCCCCAGAAATAGCATTTAATCGAAGTCAAAAACCAGGCAGAAGTCATCATCAGGCAGGCAGAGAGGCAAACAGTGCAAGTCGTTATCCGGTAGACAGGTTGCAGGAATGAGCAGAGAGGCTGCGAGCCACGAAACATTCCGATCGGTCGACAAATCCAAAACACGAGATCAAAAGACAAAATCTGAAACAAAACAAGCCAGGGTCATGCACTGCCATTTTCCGGAACTCACAATCAGTGAACTCTCATTATGGAGAACACAGTCAATACTTCATGAGGAAGGCAGGTAAATGCCAGACTTATATAGCGCTAGAGTGATTATGCAGCCCGTCAATATTCTGGGGAAGAGAAGCGAGACCACGTGAGGCTGGACTGGCCTGGGACTGGCATGACACTACGCAAAAACTGTATTTTTGAAACTTCTTAACTTATCTTTTACAATTTCAGGTAATATCTCTCCATCTCTCCTGTAACTTCTCCAACAAATGAAGCATAGATACATTATATAATAAAACAGAAAGTCACGTTTATTGCATTTTTTCAAGTATGCATTTTGTTGTGGCCTCCTGTTATTCCAGGAGTTGCAGTCTAGTGACCAGGTTTACTCCTGTTGCCTTATTGGACCTGAACCCTCTTTTCAAGAATAGGGTGAGTAGGTCTTATTGTTTTGTGCTGCTCCTGGTAAGGATGATCTGTGTGCAATGCTCCAGTCTGCGGTGACGCTGTACTGAATATGCAGTTATGAAAGATATCGAACGCTGATGGCATTTCCTCAAAGCTCCAGAAATGTAGCGTATTGCTTGCATGTTCTCTTAAACAGTTACAATGAATGCGTGTCCATGGGAACACAGTCTTTCATGGACTGGCCTTGCTGTTTATGGTGTGTTTCAATAGCTATGGCACCAGATGTGAGATGAGCAAATGCCATGGCGATAAGACTTCAAGCACAGGTAGTTTAGAGTTGGCATGGGCAACAGGGTGACCGGACAGACTGGCTCATTTAAATTGGCATTTAAAGTTCTTTGCCATCTGGCTATTAGAAGAACGATCAAATGTCATAATCTTCAAAATTACTGCAGATTATAAAAATGAAAATGGAGTGGATTTTAATTGTAAAAAGATTTTGCATTTTTAATTTAAATTATTTCTGCAATAAAATGCATTTTCCCACAATTTTCTGTAACATCTGCATAAATTGGAAACCACTTTTTCCAAGTATAAAGATATGGATGGCTTTTTGTAATACTGGTCGCTCTCAATTATTAATTAATTATTAATTATTATTATTATTACTATTTATATTATTATTGTAAATGACTTATTGCATTTCTTTTATGAGCCTTCAGAGTACTTAAACATCTGATGAAGTGAACCTAATTTAAGTGTGAGTCATTGCACCAGTTGATCTGACTGGATCAACACATTCAAAAAACACTGCACTCATGAGTCACTGAATAGAATTGCTTTATGCATGGAAAATTTTAAAGATATTAAGACAGAGTGGGACCAGAGTATGGCACACCCTGGACAGAATGCCAGTCCATTGCATGCACCCATACAATGGGCAATTTGGAGATACAGATTTCCCCAAGCTACAAGTTTCTGGGCTATAGGAGAGCACTAGAGTACCTGGAGGAAATCTACACAGCACGGGAGGGATATTCAGTCATCGCATGCATATTCAGACCCCCAGCCGGGGTGATGTAAGGCAGCCGTGCTGCTCATTCAGTAACCACACTGCAGCTGATCGCTAGTGTTTTTTTCTTTATTCTGTCTACAGCATTTCAATTTATCTTTTGACAAGTTGTTGCGTAAGTGTGATTTATAGGTCTGCCTCCAGGTTTCTGGGAGGTAATATCCTCCAGATTCTCCCACAAACCAACTTAACGTATGGCCTCAGCCACCTCCAAGTTCAATCCTCCACACAAAGAAAGGGGAAGTAATAAAATCTGTGTGCAGTACAGGAATGGTGTGTGTGTGTGTGTGTGTGTGTGTGTGTGTGTGTGTGTGTGTGTGTGTGTGTGTGTGTGTGTGTGCGTGGGTGGG
>JAACJT020002556.1:0-11815 GCA_009936485.2 Gymnarchus niloticus
GTCATTGACCACCCCCACCCCCCACCCCCCCAAGGCTGACACTCTATCGCTGCATCGTCGTGATGCGCCCTTCCCTTCAGGTTAAATCGTCCCTCTCCCAAGTTAAATACGTGCTGCTCCACGGCTGGCACCGTCTTTTTTTTTTTAAATAGCTTTCATAAATTATAATCATCTTTCGTGCTTGCAAAGACAAGCAGTTATGGAAGAATACGTGCGTGTGTTTAGCCTCAATATCTAAAACTAGAAAATTAGAATTGTGATTTGCTGGAATCCCATTATAACTTCATTTTCCCTGGTTACCTACTCTTCGGCTTTCTTTCGACTCAGAGCGACGTCCAGCCTGCACATCTGCAGGATGCCTGCTGTCGCAGTAAGCCTGGCTCCCCTGGCTGTGCTGATCACGGCTCTGCAGCCGGCGTACGGCTTGCCTCCGCCATCTACCGCCTCGACCCAAGGACATGCGACCTTAAGCGACGCGTTTCGGGATGTGGAGAGGCTGACGGAGGACACGCAGCATCAGCTGGGAGAAGCAGTGAAACGGGTAAGGCTGTACTGCACTTCTGCCCCAAGGTCATTGTATTGCACGATTGTCTAGCAGTATTAATACTGTAATTTTTGAATTATCAGAAGCAGTATTTCAATGAGGTTACGTTTTAATATTTAGTTTTAAATGACCACATATAATTGCTGTGTGAACTTCAAAATTAGTCTTTACGGTAAATGCTATTGTTATGCTGTGAATTGTAATGACTGAAATCCAAGATTTTTCGATGCGGAGTTCTGCGCAATACCTAAACGATGTTCTCCTGAACTCTTGTGTTATACAGATGGATAATGAGAGCATCATCAATTCAATCCACTCCTCGCAGGGTCTCCCTCCTACTGACCACAGTGAACCCGTTTCCGATGGAAAAGTTGGAAATCTTTCAGTCTACACTGTGGAGAAGGTCGACAAGGTACAGAGAAGCAATGCTGGGTTGGATGCAGGCCAAGGATATGTTTTCATTCTCATTGTGTTTTGAACATGTAACCTGTGTGTTAACATAGATGCCTGCATAGGCACAGTCAGTGAAAGATGGTTGCCTTGTATGGGTGTTTGTGTGAGGTAGATGTATTTATATGTAAATGTCTCTACTTTAAGGTTCTTTTTTGGTATCTCTTATATGTGTGCCTGTGCCTGCGAGCTTGAGTTGCCGTGTGCTGTGATACAAACAGTTTTGTCTGCAGAAAAAGCATGAATGCAGTGTCACTTGAATGCATGAGGGTAGTTTGACTATAGTGTCTGAGCACGAAAATCAGTGCAGGATTTGATTACAGGTTCTTTTTGTCTTTAGGTGACAGACAATGATACAGACACTACACAGTTCTCCAGAACCCTGATCCAGGCCACTATCCACAAAAAGCAGGCCCATCACGTGAGTGTGCTTTCTCGTACACTCACATACACAACAATATCCTACTGGCAAATCTACAAACATGCCAACTCCCTACACACAGAGTGGAGACACCCCATGGCTTGACTAGAAGGCATTTAATGTATTAAGTGCATCAACAGTTAAGGTCCCACAGATTCAGCTACTTTTATTATCCATCCATCCATCCATCCATCCATCCATCCATCCATCCATCCATCCATCCATCACCCTGATGTCCTGATGAGCGTAGGTACATCATGCTACCTAATTTTGCTAATAAATTGGATATTAGGCGATCCCTGAATAGCCTGAAAAGGTCGCTTTGTGTTATGAGTATGTTTTCCTCTGATTGAATTGGTCAGGGAATTGTGACTTAGAGGTTTGGTGTGGCACCTGTACCCAGTACCCACAAATACAGACCAGCAAATGACCCACTCTCCATCAAGGAATATTTATGCTAGGGTAGACAGAGTAAGAGTCTAGAGTGGAAATGATTGCTGGATTTCATTCCTGTTGTCCAGATCTGGCTTACAAATTGAAGTTCTTTCTGTGTGTGTGCTTCTGTTAGATCCCCCTCTGCCTCTCAAGCCCTTTACCTCCTGAGTGTTGAGGCTCCATCATGTCCCTTTTAGCAAAAGTTCAGCGGCACTCGACCTGTTTTTCTTTGCTTTGGGGCACACACATTTATGGTGATTTTGCTGCAATGCAGGCTGCGGCTGCATGAATTTATTATGCATTGTCAGATTTTTGGCCTGTACTAACCCTCTGACTGTAATCAGCAAAGAGCTGAAATTTGTTCCCCCTATCACACAGTTACCATAGAGACCCCAGGGATATCCTTGTCTTTTTATGTTGCGACAAATCAATGTCTTATATATAACTTGGTACTGGAGGTACTGACCCTGCTCCTGTCTGTGCAACTCTGTCTTGTGGCTGAAGCAAAAGAAGCATTTCTCTAGGAATTTAGGATGCACTGACTCTTTGATGCCTACTACACATCCTCTGGATCTACAATTTATAAATTGGGAAGTGCGCAATTGCAGATTGCTGAGTCCTAAGTCTTGAATGTACAACACAAGTTGTGCTCGAAATGATTCACCTGTTCACTCACTCACTGTTCCCAAAAATGATGTTGTTCACCATGTATGGAATGAGTCAGCGAGACTCACACAAATGATGGTTTTGGCATGGCATTCCAAGACATTCTTTGTTGTATCCTAGCAACCCTTGGCGAGCATTGAACCAACAAAATCGCATCAGCACATCAATTGCCCAGACAGATCCCAGCTGTGAATGGACAGTTTTTCAGGAGTGTGGATTCTGTCTTTAATCTCCCATGTGCAAGAAATGCAGCCATCAGTAGGTTAGACAAACTTCAAGAATTGCGGTGCTCTGGTCCTGATGTGGGTTTGCCTCCTTGCACACAACAGCCTCTTTGAGACACTTGGACACAGCTCCAGTGTTTTGAATACAGAGCCAGGGCTGAAAGCCAAATTGATCTTTTATTAAAGGCCATATTTCGACAGTCAATCCACCATCCATTTACCCTCAGTCATTCCATGCTACAAATGTACCACCATACAGTCACTCTATTCTTGAAATACTCCATCCTACAACCATTTTATTATCAAAATACTCTACCATACAGTCATTCAATTCTCAAAATACTCCACCCTTCACTCATTCTATTCTTGAAATACTCCACCCTACAGTCATTCTGTTGTTGAAATATTCCACCCTACTACACTCATTCTATTCTCGAAATACTCCACCCTACAGTCATTCTGTTCTCGAAATACTCCACCCTATAGTCATTCTGTTTTCAAAATACTCCACCCTACAGTCATTCTGTTCTTGATATACTCTACCCTACTACACTCATTCTGTTCTCAAAATACTCCACCCTACAGTCATTCCACCTCCAGGAATTCCATCTTACGTGATTTCTGTTATAAAAAGCCAAGTTATGTTAGATTTAATCATGGTTGGGCTCAATGTGTTGTGTGGGCTGGATCTTGTAAGAATTGACTCTTAACAGGAGTGCCAGATCGATGGAGACTGTGGGACTGACCACTACTGTCTCTATGAGGTTTTTCGGTCCCAATGCCTGCCCTGCAAGATTGCACAGGAGGTGGGTACTGCATCATACAATGTATAAATGTGTGTTGCATGGAAAACTTCACTATGAATGCACTAACACTACAGTTATGTTTGTTCAATATGATGGTATATAATGTTGGTGTGGTGTGTGTAGCTCTGCGGGTTAGGTGTCTATGCCAGCATCTGGAAGGTTACCAGTTTAAATCCTAAGGTAATCATCTCACCAGTGGGCCCTTTAATTTCAGGGGCACTGGATAAATAGCTTCTCCATGTTTTGACCCCTAGCTTTACTCTCATTTGTATATATGAGTTTGTTTGTGTCATATAAAAGAATGAATGGACTGGTGAAAACCAAAGAGTTATGGTGTACCTGTGCTTATGAGACACTGTGAATAAAGTATCATCACGTGTTTCAGACCTGCACCAAGGACGAAGAGTGTTGTGGAGCCCAGCTGTGCGTGTGGGGTCAGTGTGCTGAAAACGCCACCAAGGGCATGGCAGGCAGCATCTGTCAGTACCAGAGTGACTGCAGTGCTGAGCTCTGCTGTGCATTTCACCAAGGTAGAGCCCATCTCTGGGATTGATTGAGAGTCACTGGGGTAATGAACCCACATTTAACACGGTAGTAACAAATCTGCTGAAATGACAAAAAATTTATGTGCATGCATCACAAAATATTATAATGTCTTTCAGAAAAAACTTTTATTTAAACTAAGTAAAGCTGTTGTAATTTCAGTACGATAATGAATCCAGTAGTTTTTACTGTTTATCCATTAAACTCCACCCAAAATATAAAACACCAAATGCAGTACATGGAATGTGACCTCAGGTTGGAGCAGAAGGACTGAGCTAAGAATTTCCAGAATGATCATAATAACACCAGCCTCCACTGCCCCCCCCCCACTCGAGCCCTGCTGTTCCCTGTGTGCAGCACCCGACTCCTGGAGCACCAGCACTGTCGCACCCACTCCAACCACCTGGTGGCGCAACTGAGCTGGGACTCGCGAGAAGTGAGAAGGGAACAAGAAGGCCCCCTGGATGTGTGCCCCTGTGCTGCAGGCCTGTGGTGCCAGTCACTTGGGTGAGATGTTCACCTGTGAAGCTTTGTGTGATGGAGGTTGCAGTATAACTGTGGGAACAGTGATGAGATGGGATTAAAAGGAACTTTGTTGATTAGAAATTTTATCATTCGTCTTCTGGTAAGAATAACTGATGTTACATTAAAGGGATTCCTGAAAAACACTTATTGTCCAAACAATCTCATAAAACACTGCTTCCCAACTAAATGAATCTTCTGAATTTCTTACTGGCATTTTTATTACTATAGAAATTAAATGGCTATAGACAAATCAGACAGTGAACGACATTAATAAATTCATGATCATTTTGCTCCCATGGATTCTTGCTCGGTGGAACACTTTGCAGAACTGAGATGCATGTTGCATGAACATTGCCAAGATGCAGTATCGTACATAGCTTTATGAGTTCATAATAGAACTTTTCACAGGTGACATAGGAATGTTCTGAGATACTCAGACATCTGAAGTGAAAGGCTTAGAGATGTTTGTTTTTGACCGGTTTGACACTCCAAACTGATGTTTATGATTGCATCATGTCTTTTCCTGTGTTGACAGCCGAGGCTCGGTGTGCATCGAGCATCAGAACCTGTCGAGTGAAGAAGACCTGACCGAATCCCTCTACTCTGAGATCGATTACATCATCTAAGCAGCATTCTGATTCTTCACGCTGCTGATTCTGCCCATGGGACACACCTTCTACACTCCTCGTCATTCTCCACACCCCACACATTATGCCTACCCTTAGCGGTTAAGGACTCTGATTTATAGCCCGAGTTTATGTCCATATATATCAGTCCTGTGCAAAGCACTAGATTCTTATCTTTTTCTGAAGATAAATACTTTGCATTATAAATGGGTTAAAAATAATGTGTAGATTAACACACAGTATTGTTGTAGTTCTGAGTACCATACAGTTGTACCCATGCTGAAACTGTAGAGAGCCTTCGCTTCTCTATACCCTGCGCTGGCTCCTGTGACTCACTCCTCTTTACTTTAGGGTTTTGCTCCAGAGCAGAGCTTGATGCATGCGGCAGCAGAAATGGTTTGCACAACAGTGAATATGCACCTTTAGATAAGATGTCTGACCTGCGTATTATGTTAAGTATAAGGCTCTCAGGCTTAAATAGCCATTAAAAACCAAAGGAATGTTCTGAACGTCTTAAATGAACTGTCAAACCCCTAGAAAAGGTTCTGTGTCCTATTTTGTTCTTGGTGAAGGTAGGCAAGGAAGAGTATGAGCAAAACTGCCACAAAAAAGAAAAAAATGTATTGAATAGTAATTCATTTGGGCAAATATTCAACACTTTAGGTGTTTTCCTAACACTGCGGGAGCAAGAATTGCTCACAGTTGGTCTGCTGGAACTGGCTGTGTAGCCTTGAGCTTTGCATACGTTTTGTCCCAAATCAAGGTTAGGTGGTTACTTTGGGTGAGCGGTTCCCAAGCTGCAGTGTGCATGAAGACCCCCCAAGGGGTAGTCAAAATGCCTCATATTAACTGGCGTATTTCACACTATGTTATCTCATCACTCAAATCAGCTACTATTTTACACTTATTGAGCCCACTGTAGTGCATATCGCATGTGACTTACTCAAAACTGTGGTTTTATTTTAAATACTACGATGAGGAGAGTACAACTGATTACTGTTTGCATGTGTAGGAAACATTTGCTAGATGAGCCTGGTTATAGTTTGACTGGGAGTACAGTTTTGCTAAAAACAAATTCAGAAACAGCAAATGGTTAAAGTCCAGTAAGACTAAAATCTTCCAGTGAAGCTGCTGAAGTGACTGAGAGCTTCCAAATGATTTGTGTTGACATGTCATTCTGATTTAGTATATTGTTTTAAGCCTATAAACTGCCTGCAAGTTAATGGTACTATGTGTATCTAGAAGGCATTTTCCTATAGAAAAGAAACATGCATTTTCTTAAGATGGTATGCAGAAGGTCTCTGAAGCAATAAAGGAGTACCGAAGCTTGAATAGTTTGGGAACCTCTGGTTTAGGTAATTGTGTTGGCCATTTCATCTCTTTCAACTTTCCTTTTTCTTCCATCCTTCCTTCCTTCCATCCATCCTCCTACCTCTTTTCCTGGCGTGTGCAGTGAGAAAGCAGAAAGTTAATCATACACATTTTAAGCTTACAGATCTGAAATATTTCCCGTGATTTTTGGCAGACGCATGCTGCTGTGCATCATGGGTATACCTCAGGTTATTAATGTTGTCCAGTGTGTATTCTCTGTTGCATGTCTCTAAATGTCACACATTCCACATTAACCAGAGGAAGCCACCCATTTACATATTGAATTTGCTCAAGCTTTAAATGGTATCTCACAAGGGATAATATTCATCTCATTATTCAGGCAACACAAACCCTCACAAGCTAATCTGGAGGGTATTTTAGAAATTGCTTGGAAAGGATGCCTACTTTTAAAATGGCACACCCTCCCATGTTTGTGTGTATATACAGCAATTGTTTCCGTATAAACTAACAATGGTTTTCAGAGACTTAAGACAGTGAACCTACTTCTGCCCTTCTGAATTTGCTGAATTAATTTCAGTTCTTTTAGTTAGGAAATTTAGGTTAATCCTCCTTAACCACATATTGGGACTGAAGGAGGAAGCAGACGTTGGCCTAGAACTGGTACTGCTTTCTATTCCTGTGAATTGGGAACCAAATATTGTCTTAAGTAAAGTCGGAGAAGGAACTGGCAGGCAAGCACAGTGCACAGCACTGTAGCCTCACTGGCTCACATCTACTGGGTTGAGAGTTTTGTCTGTGTTACACAGGCTTTCTTTGTGCATTCCATCCCATACAGTTAGCTGAATTTTTGACTCTAAATTGTCCATAGTGTGTGAGTATGTGCCCTGCCGTGGAATGGAACCAGATCAGGGTGAAGCAGGCTTTGCAGAAACAGATTAGTGGGATCAACTGCAGTCTCACCAAACCGCTATACTGGAGAAGCCATGCAGAATATAGATGGATGAGTTCATGCTTTGGCTTGCAGTCATTTTTAATGTTTGTAGATTAAACAGAGCTAAAAGATATATGAGAGAGGCTGGATTAAAAGTAACCTTGTCTGATTACTTGATGACTACTCAATTAGCTTTCTTGCATGCATAAAGTTTAATTGTTAACAGAGAGTTATATGTGAAGATTGATATTTTAGTAAAACATGCCTGCAAAAGAAAATGTATTTTATTTTACGAATATTAAACCCTTCATTATTATTCTATCTTTTATGCTTCAGCCCAGTCAGATGGTTACTTTAAGAAAAATGGGTCTCCATCCCTTCACAAGGGATGTGGAATTAGCAATGAGTCCACTTGCATTTTTTGTCAGAAATAAGCTCACCTATATTCGACATGTTTTTCCTTGTTACTTATTATAAATCTTAAAAGATTACTGCTATACTTACAGCCTTGCTAGAGTCTCTACCCATTTTCAGTGATGCTGTAGAAGATGTGGTATTTGGCATCATCATGTGGGGTGGCCCTACAAGTCTCCACAAAAAGCTGAATGTTGGGCAGGGCAGTGGATGCTATCATTTCCATGTAGATCATCTGGTGCAGGTTCACCTCCACTGGGTAGGTTCTGGGATCCACCATGCTGCTGAATAGACTGAAACTGATAGGTGAACACGCCAAAGCTCTTCTCTGTGAACACATAAGGAACCTTGTGTGCTTTGAACTCAAAAGATACATTGCCTTTTTTGGGGTAGACACACGAGAAGCCAATCCTCAGCTCATTTTTCCTCGTTATGACACCTTTGTTTTTCTCAAACGATACAATTTCATTCTTGAAGATAATATTTTCATTATCCTCCTGTAACAATAACCAGACACATCCATAAATAATCAAGACCCACCCATGATTTGAATAATGTAATACAATGAAGGATAGGACTTCACCTCCATCTGTGTGCCACAGGTGTGCTGTTAGAGGTCAAAGTGCAAAATGTATCAATCAGATGCAGCTGGTCTTCATGAAGTCCTGGAATGGTCTTCTCTACCTCAGCCGTCATTGTTGTCTCATTGCAAACAAAATGAGCCCCACCTGCAGAGTGTGAGAATTCTTATTCTGGTGAGAATGGTAAAGAGCATGCCATAAATGTATCAATGAAACTAACTGACTAGGTCATTATAAATACAAATGTTAATCAATGTAATAAATATAAATCTATGTAAATATATGAGGGAGATAAAAAACTTCAATGATCTTAACCTTAGGCATAGAAAGACATGGTTTTTATCTACTTTAGGTGGTTTTAATATTTTAAAGCAGAGAAGTAATATGAATGCAATTTATGGCTTAGGTTAAATACTAACCCGACTTGTGACCAACAGTTACAATGACACATCTCATCTCCGCATCATAGGCTGTGTACCCCGAGGAGTGTACAAGGTTACAGTGTACATTTATTTAGATACTATGTCCAGCTTGAAAAGTTCTATAAAACATACATATTTTTCCCAAGAGTGCCTGCTGTATTCTTGTTGTGAAGGTAAAGTGTCTGAAGACTCACCTACACATGCCATTTGCTCTGGAGCAGATGGGAAAGTGGCCACTGAAGTCATTAATTGTAGGAGTCCATTTAATGAGAGCGTCAGCCAAGCTGCCATAAGAGCTGACCAGCTTGGTGATATTTAGAGGCCCGCTGATAAAAATGTTTCTCACTCTGCATGTAGACAAGAACAGAGACGTCTTGTCTGATAGCTTCGTGCACCAATCCATTGGAGGAAACCCAAACATCATGAAGAAGACATCCACACACAAATGGGCAGGAATCGAACCCCCAACCCTGAGGTGTGAAGTTATTACCCACTGAGCTGATCCTGCTGTTTTTTTTTATATTTAGTGCATTATGAGGAAAGATTCTGCTAATAGATGTACCTGATTGTTTTGCATTTTTCACTATAACTACTCAGTAATGACCAGTAGCCTGCGATAAATTCTGAGCAGGTAATAATAAAATGACAAATTTACAATGAATACATGGCTGTAGCATTGATTCGGAATTCCGGGTCCTCGTTAACAGAAGCCCCAAGGTAGGCTCCGTTTTTTGGAGTTGGGTCCACAAACTTGGGAATGTATTCCCCTTCAATACAGGAAGGAGCTGCTGAGGTACAAACTCCTTGTTAGCAAGTTAAAGAACAGCCTGGCAGTGGAATTACATGTTTCAGTAATTAACTTAACATACGCTGGAGAGCAAACTGCAGGGGAATCTTGCTGAGTGGAGCAGCAGCTGATGTTGCAGAGGTGGTAAATGGATTGTGCCACCGTGGTGGAAGTATGGTACTTCTGAACTGTTTTGTAGTCGAGGAAGGAACGGTAATGAAAGATGCAATGCTATTATTGGATGTAGTCAAAGGGGTTGTGGGGGAAACCTGATTCCATGACGACCACCAAAATGATGGCATCGCGTTCTGTGTGCTAGAACGCTGAGTTCTCGTGAATGACAGAGGGGATTTCACAGATGATCTGCCATCCATGTGATACAGATTAATGGGTTGAGAGGGGTGGTCCTCCAAGACCAGCTCAAAGATGTGAATACCGGACACTGCAGATGTCTTATAGTCCAGTTTGCAGGAATGCTAAAGAAAGGAACGTGCATTTGAGTGATCGGGAAGCAAACGACAAAATCTGTGCCACAGGGGTATCCAGTACCAACAATCTAATGCAGCAGACTAGGAGAACCACAAGTGCTTTTACTACTGAAGGGATTTAATCTATTACAAAAATCTGCATGTATGTCATTGTATGTACAAATTTGTGCACCAGAAACAGCAAAACCACAACAGCCTGTAACCCTGTTAAAGGAATCACATCTGTACTCTGCACATAGAGAATGTAGAAGAGTAAAATGCAATTAGTGCATAGAACATATGGCATTTTCTTGCAGTTTGACCCAGAATACAAAACTGTATACTAAACTTACTTCATCCAGGTGGTAATCTAAGTGTTGATAACAAGTCCCACACTCCATATTCTTTACTGTTCCATATCTGCACCTGACATGGTGTCATGCCCTGCCTCCCTGATTCCTCTGTTTCCCCAGTGTGTCCTAAACGGGACACACCTGTTTTGTGTTTTTCCTTGTTACTTCTCTTTCAGAGAGCTTCCCAGTCCCGTTGGCCTTGTCTAGTCATTGATGTTGCCCCTGTGCGGTGTTCCTGCCTGTTCCTGCCTGTTGGATTAACCCCTGGTGATCCTCTATTGCATCGTAGTGGAACTGAAGATCCTCATGGAGAATAAAGCCCTGTGTTACCCTCAGTCGGTCTCCTGTCCATTACATGACACACGGCCTCCATCTGGATCATGAGCCATCAGGTTGATTGATCGGGGACAGTTCTGAGGAATGCTGAAAAATGAATAGAAACACCTCTGTTTATCTCATCTTCAGCAGAAATCAAAGAAGTGTAATCCTTTAATTTATTTGTTGCTCATATATATATCCACATATGCTACAAAACAGTTCTAAAACTGAGATGTTTAACCTTTAAAAGATCACTGATTTTCTCAGAAGGACGAATCAGTGACACAAATGTCTGACCTCACTGAATGAGCTGTAGGGTCGTGGTGATCGGGGAGGCGTTGGGCTTCCTGGTGTCAGATCTAGTACCAAGATCCACATATGTCAAAAGGTTCCAGCTTCTGTAGTTATTCTGAGCAGAGACCCAGCAACAGCTCATCTCACTGTAGTAGAAATCACATGAAAATAAATGATCTTTTCTTATTGGATGATTTTTTTGCTTATTACTAGGACTTTTTGGTGCTCAAAGACATACCACAGTTTAAAAGGTGCATCGGTTGGAATGTTCTTAGTGATGACCATCTCAGTTTGACACCATACAGTTGGAATGTTCTTAGTGATGACCATCTCTGTTTGGCACCATACAGTTGGAATGTTCTTAGTGATGACCGTCTCAGTTTGGCACCATACAGTTGGAATGTTCTTAGTGATGACCATCTCAGTTTGACACCATACAGTTGGAATGTTCTTAGTGATGACCATCTCAGTTTGACACCATACAGTTGGAATGTTCTTAGTGATGACCGTCTCAGTTTGGCACCATACAGTTGGAATGTTCTTAGTGATGACCGTCTCAGTTTGGCACCATACAGTTGGAATGCTCTTAGTGATGACCGTCTCAGTTTGGCACCATACAGTTGGAATGCTCTTAGTGATGACCGTCTCAGTTTGGCACCATACAGTTGGAATGTTC
>JAACJT020002557.1:0-11815 GCA_009936485.2 Gymnarchus niloticus
GCCTCGTGCCCTGTGATGGACTGGCATCCCATCCAGCGTGTACCCCAGCCTCGTGCCCTGTGATGGACTGGCATCCCGTCCAGCGTGTACCCCAGCCTCGTGCCCTGTGATGGACTGGCATCCCGTCCGGGGTGGACCCCAGCCACGTGCCTCATGATGCTTGGGATAAATTCCAGCCTCCCCTGCAACCCTGACCTGGATAAGTGGTTTTTGTCATTAAGTTATTGCATTTTAACTCATTGTCATTATTATATTTAACTGTTAAGCTGCTCAGATATCTGCACCATCTCATCATTACCATTTTCCTACTGATTTTTACGGTAAGGTTCGCAGTAACTGCACTGTGTGCCATATCGCATTTTCTGCACCCACACTTGGGGTAATGGATTTACCGCGAGTTGTCAGTGTGTTTTTATTCCACGCTGTGGACGTCTTATGTCTTGCCCTCCGTCTTTGCAGCCCTGAGCCGCACCGTCTGATTTTTTTGCAGCCCACTCGAAATTGTCTATGTGGCCAGCAGGTGTCAGTATCTACTTACATTTTATATGCGGTTAGAAACGGGATCCTTTTGGTACCGTTTGACGCTACCGATCTCGGATGGTTTCAAAAGCATGAATGCGCTATTCATAAATTGACCAAGAAACAGCATATACAGACTTAATAAATAATGCTAATAATAATGAATGTCAACTTGTTCTATACCGATGTATATTAAAAGGCCTTTTCCAAATGTTAAACAATACATAATTCTCGGTAATAATTCTACACATGCCAACCACGTCACCCTGCATTTAACATCCATTCTTCTGTACTGTGTATGGTACCATCGCTGCTGTAATATGCTTGCCATTGATATGAGTCACTAAGGGCTCAAAATGAAATTGGTTATCCTGACATAAATTGTTTTAATAAAGATCTGTTTGTTTGTTTTTTTAATTATTATTTTGCACACAAAAGACAAATGGACAGTATATGACAGGGAAATGATAATAATATTAGTAAATCTGTGAGCAGAGAGATGTGGAGCCCAAATGCTTAACCTCCCCTCCGGGGACGAAAAGGCTTTCAGGAAGCTGTTCGGATATAACATTATATGTCGGCTGAATCATATCTGAGCCAGACGTCTATCTCTGTCATCGTGGTACCAGGGGCAGGAGGGGAAGTTAAAACTGACCCGAGTGCCCTGTCCGTTGTCACTCTCAGGTGTGCTGAGATTCAGCCTGCCTGTATGGTCCCTCATCTGACCCTCAGTCTTTAGTGTTTAGCTCCCGCACGCGTCATGCAAATGGGGATGTAATGCATTTAACATTAGAGGTCCCGTCACGGAAGTGGCTGCATGGAGCCTATTAAATTAGACCCCCCCCCCCAAACAGGTTCATTGATCAATTTCTGCACCATTTCACTAATCAAGATTTATTTTCACCTACAGGAAGCTATTACCCTGGCTGAGTACAGCAGAGGCACAGAGACACCGGAGTAGAACGGTACAAAATCCTGTTTCGCCTGATGAATTGTCAATGATTATAGCCTTATGAAGCACGATAGATCTGAATACGAGGGCCTCGGGCCGGCAACAGCTGCTTAAAACATACGGTTATGAGGGCATTAAATACCCCGACCAAGGCACCTTTTTGCTCTGAGGTGCCCCGGATTTACGGGAAAGGAAGAGATACATTTAGTGATTTTATTGTGAGGAGATTTATTCCTATATAGTCAAACTCATTTTGGGCTTCATTGTGTTCTTTAACGTAATCTGAGGCAGACGGTTCCGTCTCACCCCCCTATCAGTCTTTGGCTGGCGGGTATGCTTGTTTTCTGCGGCCAGTGTGTGTGCGTGTGTGTCATATTATGTCTGCCTCCCAGCACAAATTTTCCAGTTCAAGTTGCAGTTGCTGGCATCGCAGTCACCAGAGATGAGGAGGGGCTGATGGGAGATTGGGGCCCGTTCTCTACCCATTCTCACTGCCACCCCCTCCCCATCCTCCTCCTGGCACTGTCACAGTGAACGGGCAGCTGCCCACAGCCGGTGAGTAGGCATCATGAGGCGTCTGGTAACACGAGGGAAACTGACAGATCACGATGTCCGACCGTCTCACACGTTGCTTGAAATGCCGGCTCTGATGAAAAACGCGTTCATCGGATTCATCAGAGGGTGGTGGTACCTGGCGTTTGATCCCGCCTCTCACAGATACAGATGGCAGCTCCTCAGCCTGATTCGATTTGGATGTGGAAATTGTTTCCTGTGATCGCTGCCTTCGACAAACGCTGTAAGATGCGCGGTGTGGGCGAAGCGGCCAGCGCAGGGGGTCGGAGCGAGGGGGTGGATGCTGTGTGGATGGGGTCAGGGCTCACTTGGTTCCACCTGACCGCCTGTAGAGAGGAGGAGGTTATTTGCTCGGAGATGCCACTCTGCTGGACAGACTGTGCAACTCATTTTCCAGGATAAGAGCAAAACAAACATGAGCTAACTGGGGTCTCGTATCCGACGGAGAATTTCCATTTTTTTGCCAGTTTTGTAAATTTCCTGCCAATTTTAATGTCAGCTGGAACTGCGAGCTACAATACAGCTTGTCAGCGAGTCACTTTCCGAATGCGGCATGTGAAGGTTGGAAAGGTTGCTGTTATTGGGCAGGTCTTCTTTGCATTTCTGGGTCGTCGTTAGAGTTTTGACTGTGTATGTAGAGGGTGGTTGTGCCTCCTGGGTCAGCACCCCCCCCCTTCCTGCCAAGTGATACTTCCTGCTAGCACCTGCTCACATTAGCTGACAAGTCATCTGGGTCCTTCCTGCACACTCTGCCAGTCCTCCAGGAGGTGTAGAAGCAGAACCCCCAGTCATTGGAACTGGGGGTCCTTGAATTACTCTTGGCCTCGTTTGGGGGGGGGGGGGGGGGGGGAAAGCAGGGTGGCCCTTGCAAAGGCTCCACCCGTTGGCGGGCTGCGGTGGGGAGCAAATACTCAGATGGCCACACCCTGTGGCGTGCCTGTCAATTGTGTGGGGGCTTGTTTGTGTGCCCCTCCTACCCCCGCCCAGTGCTGACGGATGCCTGACCTGGGGGCGACACAGCTGTCAGCTGTCAGACCTCTCACAGAGATGATATGAAAAATGCCCAGAAGTCTCTGCTGCTGCATTTACCGCGCAAGGTCTGCAGACGTTGGTGCACAGGCTGGGTTCCAGGGGCCGAACTGCAGGTGCAGCCCACCGCAGAGTCGTTTTTCGGTGCCGCATCGGAGACGACTGCGTTCACCCGCGAAGGCCGGGGGGGGTCACAGCAGACCAGCTGCGCTGGGACGCCGGGACGTTTCCCATGGCAACTGCGCAACCTCAATTAACGCTGACGTCCGGAAGAGGGCCCCGCGGGCACCCCGGGTAACAGCCGTGCCACAGCTGGTGAGTTTACCCTGTGGTGGCTTGGCAGTCATGGAAAGTCAACATCGTTAGACTGAATGCAGGCTGAAGCGACGAAAGCTAGCGCCCCGAGCATCCTCACACGCCGCGATTATGTGTTAATGACTGAGCAGAACACAGACATTTCCTGTTCCTACTTGTCCATATTCCTGTCTGGCTTTTCATTGGGCCGGAGTGCAAGACGCCCTCCTCGGCGTAGCTCCGACGGTCCTCACAGTCACACGGTGCTGTGCGATCCGGTCTCCCAGTACGTTCTTTCAGGAGTTCTCTCGCTTCTGCAGAGGATGCTGGGAACTTTTTGCACTTGGGCTCTGGTCACGTGGGCGGGTCTTTCTGCCGTCAGTCCAGTTAGCGTGTTCTAGGTAGGGCGGGGGGGCAGAATTTGCAGGTTCAGCATTTTGTAATTCTTAATTTTTTACATATGTATTTCTATAGAATCCGCCAGCCCTGACCTCACACTATATTTTCATGAGCATTGTGCACAGAAAGTGATGCCTAAAACACCCTCCCCCCATTTTGTGGTTTTTAAAAGTGTTCTTTCCTCCTGGCAAGCCCATTTCACGCCTGGTATCAAGAAACATGCTGGTCAGATAACAGTTATAGGAATCCCAAAATCGTAATAAAATAATGTCCACAGATCTCTGAATTTATTTGTGTAGATTCTGTATGTTACGTCAAAGATGGCCTGTAGGGGGCACTGTTGGACTTGGCTGTATACCTACGACGATCTAAACCCTGCTATCAAGTTCATTTTCTGTTTGGAAACAAAATGATCACACCCATTAATATATGAATGCTGAGAGAAATCTGTTTATTGTGTAATAAATGTAGTGTTTGAGCAGGTTGTTGTGAAGCTTATTTGCTGCATTACACTCCCAAATTGACGCCTACCAACGTCAAGGCAGGCTCCTATAACCTACCATGTATTTTTTTTTTTTTTCCAGATCCAGTGATGCTCCAATCTCCTTCTCTCAACATAAAAAATGTACGCCGCCCTTTACAGTTAGGACATAAAGAGCAGGATGCTACCTTTCATCATAAGAAATAAGAATTTCGGTGCGACGTCATGCCCTCAGAGTTAATGCTCTTTCTTTCCTGTGAACCTTGTTGAGGTCGACTTATTCTCAGCTGGACGTGTTATTCTGGGAATGGATACACTGTTCAGCTCGGCTGGCTGCAGAGTTGTGTTAAATTCACTTTCCGAATGGAAGGCGGACGGCGGAGTAGAGGAGAGCCGGAGCCAGGGCCGGAGCAGCAGAAGCGAGCGGGATCGTATATCGGCCGGCGCCGTTTTTTTTCTCTCGGCCATTTGGGTTTTGCCGCGGCTCCTCTGATGGTCCAGGCGACCTCTGATCCGCTGTCGATGTCAGCAGTTAGCGGTGAAGGTTGTCGGCAGAGCCCTCGTCCCGTCAGAACATACCATAGCCGGAGTCACGCTCGGCGGCCGCCGTGGTAACAGTGCTGAACAATAACTGGGCCCTGGAGGCGGTGGATACCCTGGCTTACTGTCCAAAACAAACAAATCCGGCATCCCAGCTTAATGCAGCAAGGAAACGTTTATACCAGATGGAAGGAAAAATAAAATGGGTACTTCATTGAAATGTGATACCATTGTAATTTTTGTTGTTTTCGGGGAAAAAGATGTCTTGTCACTGTGACTGTCATCTGCCGACGTTTTCTGCATTGGGGCTGTGTGGTTATAGAACCGCCGTTTCCCTCAGAGCGGTGTCAGCGGAAAATGTCACAGGCCAACAGTTTTGCCTGTGGTGGGGCCAAACTTAGGGGGACTCTGTTATGAAAGTTAAGAGGCATCTTTCAACGACATGTCATTCAGTCTCGTCACCTGGCAAGTCTTGTGACTCACCGTTTCTCCCTGCCGGCCTGGCATCCTAAATGGGGTCCCTGGAGCGAGGACACCGCAGGTGGGCCTGTCAACTTCGCTTGCGGGATGGTGAAGCTGACTTCTCAGCTGCTGGGTTCTGGGTGGCAGTGGATCATGCCACCCCCCACCGCCACTTCACTCCCCAAGTGTTGAGCTACCACATCGGGCCCAGTGCGAATGGAGGATGCCTGGTCAGTGCGGCGTGACAGGAGCGGACCCCACCAACAGCGCCCCATGCTGATTCTTGAACGGACTGTGGCTGATTCCCACTCCCAATTTCAGTCTGATGGCTAAGAGTGTAAAGCATGTCGAACAGCGACAGGATCCGAGCTGTGCCTGTGGCAGGTTTCCAGTCCTGATGGGTGGTACGAGTACCTGCACCCATCTGCCACAAACGGCACCAATTCCTCCACGCTAGACTTCTGGACCCCCACTACAAATCACCCTACTAACAAGGCGAGGGCAGTGGGTCCAACAAAAGAGCAAATATAAAGGAGCAGAGCTTCCAGGAAAAGCAGAGCAATTTTATTACCTAGCTCAGGCACCGTCTGTTTGACCTTTGTTTTTTTGCTTTGGCAGGGGTTTGTAATCACTCATGCATGAATAGAGTGCGTTGTGTACTGTGTATAAAGATTGCCTTCAGGTAACCCCCATTAAAACCTTACGCAGGAAGTCCAAAGTCAGCGTACTGTACTGCCAGATAAAACCGAATTCAAAGCAGCTCGCTTGGGTCATACTTAAAGATATTTTTCTGGTATAAAACAATTTATCCTTTATACGGTCCGTAGGCCGTTCAGAGGCAATTGCTCTGGTGACAGGTTTCTTTAAACACTCCAGTGGCTGTTTGGATTGGGGGGTATCGATTCAACCAAGTGGGGTTTTTCTAGTGGTACGTTTCAAAGGAATCCGTGGAAGTGTATGGTTTTGTAATGTTAAACCAAGGAAAGAAAATCATTCTCAGAGCCTTGGTTTGTCCTGAAGTGGCTGCAGTCATGTTTAGTTAAAGGGTTGGGCCAGTCTGTCCTGTCAACTTCCTCTTACCCGCCCCCTAGGGTCCGAACCAGGTGGTGGTGGCCCCCCACCCCTGCTACAAACAATCCGCGGAGCAGTTCCCATGACGAAAGGATGCTGCAGGGATTGCAGGGCTGGCTGGTTGACCCTCGCTGGGGATGGTGCTGTTTACAGAGAGGAATGACCAGCTTTCAAGGCCCAGTTTGGATTCCTCTGGGTTCGGCTGATGAATAACCCCCAGCCTGGCACAGTCGGTCGGGTGTCTTTCGGGCGGTCTTCATTTCTGATCCAGCTTGCCTATACCTTCCCCTTGCTTCCACAGAAAGAGATAAAAATAAACGCATTATAGTTGCAGCTTTCTTTTTACTACACATGCTGCAGTGTATCATGCCACGCCACAAAAACAGAGACGATTTCACCCTAACCTTGGAAAAACGCCGACAAATTAGTACTCATTTTATGGTGATATCGTACTCCAGTCCTCCCACCCCATTAAATTGTGATCTGCCTCTCTGCTCTTATGGCTGTTAACTAAGAAACGATAAGGCTTGTTACCGAGTATCATGTCGTACACAGAGTTGAATCCTGATGGCAGGTGGGATTATATAACAGTGCCTCCCCCTTCTGCTGTCCGGGTTACAGGGGGAGATTCTAGCCTTGTGCTGCATGAGATACGCTTGATTTTGAAAGATGAAGGACGGCGTGGCGAGTGTAGAAGGAGCCCTTGGACCCACAGGTCCGAGCCTGACCTCGGAACACCCAGCTCTCCGCAGATCCCCAGGGAGCCAAGGTCAACAATCCTACATGCATGATTTGTGCGAACGGGCACAAAAAAATTGTAGCCACAGGAAAGTGACCGGAATGCGTCACGACCCGTGTGGTCTGCACGAATCCGTCACTGAATTCCAAGGACCGGAAGTAGGGCGACCATGCAGCTGGTTTGTGTACCCATGACCCTTTTGCCCCCCCCAGGAAATGGTTGAATTGCACCACCACCAAACTACCTCCTACATCTGGGGGGGTAGGGAAGGGCTGTGGAGAGAGACTACAAGCGTGACGGAAGGTTTTACAGAAAAGCTGTTCTGTCAACGCTTCTTTGGATCTTCCGAACATCTGTGCGCTAGGCGAACCCTGACATTTTCATCGCACAGCCATCTGAGGAGCCATGTCAAAGGGTTGTGGCCCCCCAGCATGAGTAAAGCCAGCCTTATTAGTAGCCGATCCCAGCTCTGTACTTCTTCAAATTGGACCGTCTGGCTTTCAGCAGCCCTGCTCTGTGATCAGTCTGGAGGGCGTGGGGAGAGGACGCGATGCCATCCCCATCCTGGCCTCGCTCTCCGGGCCACTCTCCTCGTCCCCGGGACTCCGCATGCAGCTACATTTCCTCTTCCTCCTCCTCAGCTTTGGACCCTCTGACTGGAACAACACGTCAGTGCATCCTGTTTAATCATCGTTGCGTACTTTTTTATTATTATCACAATGATTTTTTTTTTTCCCCCCATCAGTCACGTGGACTCGGTTCACATTGGCTGTAGCGTGTCTAGAGTCATGTGAATCCAGCTGGTTGACGGCGTACAGGAGTGACTGTTGGAAGCACGGGGAAGAGGATGTGCCTGGTGCTCGCCGTCTCCCACGTTGCCATGGCACCCCGAGCTCAGCGTGTCAGACCCGGTGTGGGGCTAAGAATGTGTGGACGCCCTGTTTCACAAGTGGTCTTGTCTCCTCGGGTGGAAACAAAACAAACGTGCCCCCTCCACCAGGTCCTGTCCTCCCCCGGGCATGTTTGCGAGCTCTCAGCGGTAGCTGTGAAAACACACAGCTGTTCCATTAACTAGGTTCTAACTAGCGACGCCAGGGGTGTTGGAGCATCTAAAAATAGCGGCGTCGGAAAAGCGCTGGGAACACTCTGAGCCAATCACAGGTACCACGCAGGTAACTTTGGTTGCTATGCAATTCGGAGTTCTGTTCTTGATTATGTTCTTAATTCCTATTTATAAATTTGCTCGAGGAAGTGATGCGTGGTACCATGGCCAGAGTTTCTGACAGCCACAGAGAGCATTCACAGCCCAAAGCTCAGTGCTGCACCTAAAACTCGAAGACAAAGGTTGCAGATGTAGCAGATGGAGATAATAGCACCCGGAACCATAAAGGAGAAACATACAAGACAAAACGTCTTTTTAATCTGCCTGTAAATTATCCTGCCAGACTGGATCCGCTTAACTCTCCGGCCGGATTTACTGATGAAAGTAAAATGCAGTTCTTTCGATGGAGCTGACCTGATTGAAAACACTATCTGTGGGTGTGCAAATCGAACCAATCCTTCCAGAGTCCGAGAAGTGATGGAAACCTTTAGAAACCCCTTTTAATAAGTCCTTCCTTCCCTTTACTAACCCACAGCTTGATTAAATGTGTTTTTTTTTTTTTTATGAAGGACAAACCTTTCATGTCACACATGTTGGTTTTATGATTTTTCCTTTTTTATCCAGTACCAGCCCCTGCTTTCAATTCTGGGGACTTCACAAGCCGTTCTGAAGGACTCAAAGTCGCTCAGTCAACGCTATCTGGATCTTCAGAACATCTGGCGGCCCTGTGTGATCTGACTGTTCACCAACGTGCACAGATGCAAAGCGTTTCCCGTGTGTTTGGTGCGTCTTGGGTGGAAAAAGCACCCTTTACCCTCAGCAGTATCTTAAGCAGCCACTTTTGAGACGGATCATTGAAAAGAGCAGCAAGGTGGCACCTAATATGGATGCCTGTCTTGCTGTTTCTTCTGGAACTTTCCTTTCCTGGACTCCATTCTCAATATCCCCATTCCAGCTTGTCTGAAGAAAGCCGGCTAATTTGTGCTAACAGCTGAGGCAGTTGCAGTTATTTAGTAAATACATGTGGAAATGAAATGCTCAGCTTCCTGGCGAGGGGTGCAACTTGGGTTCGGATCTGGGTATGTCATTGGACTTGTGGGTTTGGACAATGAGCTGCGGTACTGGCACAAGCCAACAGAGACTTGTCTGAAGCCATTCCCCCACGGGAGCTGTTGTCTGGGCCTGCGGTCCTGCCCAGCTGCACTTTGTTTCGCTGAATTTGGGGTCTGGCTGTCCAACAGCTTCCTCTACACCTTCATCTCACCGAGGACAAGGTTGACAACATGGGAAACTCATCAGGTTCAACCCTAGCTTGACCTGTAGTTTTACGGGGGCATTTATTATGGACAAAATAAAAGGCTTCCTAATTTGGGTTTTGGAAGGGGCCCCTTGAAAAGGTTTTGCTGAGATTGGCGAGGTGGTCCTGACTTCTTCCCATTGATGTTATGGTAGACTGGGAAGCCCTTTGATTAGAGACTGCTGATGACGACACTGTGCTCGGGGGGCACTTTGCCTCGCCTACCATAAAGCTGAGTAACCTCAGAACCCCTTATTATCTCAGTAACTTTGAAGTCAAAGTTGGAGAAGGTACCATTTATAAGACTTGCAGAATATAGTTATTTTGTCCTGGTGAACTGGTTCAATTGTGCCAGTTATTTTTTCTCTCATAAAGAATATTTTAAAGGCTGTGATTAATATAATTAATCATAACTTATATATATTTTACCGAGAACAGCTATTATCAAGTGTGTTGCTCATGAATTTTTTAAAGGAATGTTCATTTTTATCGTGGTTGTAATGGAATGGTGACGATTACAAGATTCGTGAGTTTGTTAGTGGTTCCACAAGAGACGCATGAAAATAACTTTGATTTTAATCACGGATTAAACATTTGAAATCTCCTGTCTCTTTGTGGAAGAATGAAGGGAAAATGCATGTTGCTTTACCAACATTTTCAAAAAGGCAATAGATACTTAATTACCTTGCCTTTGTACCAGATTTTAAGAATTTTACAGTTGAAAAATCTCACCCTTGCTTTGTGAAACAAACACTAGATAAAACGGAAACATAAAAAAAAAGTTTGTTTTTGATGCTGTCTCAGTTATAATGCCTAAACCATATGGATCCCAAACTTTAAAAATGTGATGTGTTACTGATGGTACAGAAAAAGTCAAGATAATCCTGAACCTCGATGGACAGAGACTGCAGAGGTGGGATATAGTTAAGTGGTGGGGATTGTGTACTAAGATAGCACCACGAGGGGGATTATTGCACCCTCTCAATCTCTTGCTTTGTGAACTCGCTTCCCACCTGTCGCTTTATTGGTACTAGTCAGTTTAAACATGAAGATAACTGACAATGGCGATGCCTAAGGCTGCCTCGTGAGGCCTCCAGTGGTGTCGTCTGAAGAGCGTTCGGGCCTCCGATGACTTTGGTCCAAGTGATGGATTAATCTTCACGGCACCTGAGGCTCACAGAAGGACAAGGTGCTTTCAAACGAGCCATTCGCAGGAGGGAGCCTCATTTGTCGTGTCTGAGTGTTTGAGATGCGAACTGACCGTTGTCATGGAAACCGACTCCCGCTCTCTAACCCTCCTGAGTTGAAGTGGAAGCGGGGCTCGGTTATAAACCATTCTGAAACAACATTTGACTCTTCGTAAATATAAACCGAATTTAGCACAAATATGTGACTAAAACCTGCATTCTCGGAAGGACGACTCAGCTAGACACATGTGGAGTTGCATTAAGTGCGGATTACGTGGATAGGAATGAAGAAAGAATAGATGAGGGATTAGTGAGGGGCTTCCTACTTGGAACCAAAGCGTGAGGTCTGGAAGAAGTTTGGCCTGTGCTCTGCATAAAATGAACAGGAATAAGACACTCGGAGAGTCTGCGTACAAGCCTTCAACACATCTTTAACGAGTACAAGGTAGGTGTGGAAGGCCTGCCCTGTAGGAGGAGCTAGTGCTCCCCCTCGTTCTTCTAATGGTGTCATGTTTCACATCGGTGACGCTGGCTGTGTTGTTCAGTCATGGCTGCTTCCTTTTAAGGCCGTTACCCTTTTCTGCCTGAGTGCCGCTTCCCGGCTCTCCAAATCCATTCCCGGCACGTACGACTCGTGAGTCAGGAATGCTGGGATACGGAAGCGTGGTGATGTCAGACCCTGCCCACGACTAAGCGACGTCACTGGTTTTTCCTTTCGGGGGAAACCGAACAAAATGCTCCATTCATAAAAAGTGAGGAGCGGCTGTGGTGTGAGTAAGCTGGAATTTGAGCGTTTGGGAAAAAGGGATATTTTAATAGGATCCATGATGACATCCATTTCATGTTTGTTTTTTTATCTTTTCACCATTCCCTCACAGATTCTCTGACACCAATGTACCATATCCAAAATGTTATATAAATCATAATATTATTGTTTCATTAGTGGGCACGGAGATGCATGGCTGACTACAGAACCGTTAGCACAGAAGTTTCACATCTCAGCATTTTATTGTCATGCATATAAAATACATAGTAATGTATGGCTGTGAGAGCTGGACCATGAGGAAAGCTGAGCGCCGAAGAATCGATGCCATTGAGCTATGGTGCTGGAGAAGACTTTTGAGAGTCCCTTGGATTGCAAAGAGATCAAACCAATCTATATTAAAAGAA
>JAACJT020002558.1:0-11814 GCA_009936485.2 Gymnarchus niloticus
TGAGGCCAGCTATGTTATATGGGCTGGAGACGGTGGCACTGACGAAAAGACAGGAGGCAGAGCTGGAGGTGGCAGAGCTAAAGATGTTAAGATTTGCATTTGGTGTGACGAGGCTGGACAGGATTAGTAATGAGTATATTAGAGGGTCAGCTCAGGTTGTGTGGTTTGGAGACAAAACCAGAGAGGCAAGATTGCGTTGGTTTGGGCATGTGCAGAGGAGAAATGCTGGGTATATTGGGAGAAGGATGCCCAAGATGGAACTGCCAGGCAAGAGGAAAAGAGGAAGGCCAAAGAGGAGGTTTATAGATGTGGTGAGAGAGGACACGCAGCTGGTTGGTGTGACAGAGCGGAATGCGGAGGACAGGAGGAGATGGAGACGGTTGATCCGCTGTGGTGAAGCCTGATGGGAGCAGCCAAAAGTGAATGATGATGATGCTTTAGGAGTGCCATTCAATTTATTTCCTAATCTCTTTAAAGAAGGTATCTTCTCTTTCCGGGTCAAGTTTGGAATCGGCTGCTATACTAAGGCTACACACTTGGTGATGACTTCATTTAAAGGTACACTAACTCTCAGAAACACTTCACTGGTTGACTTGAATGCATAGGATGAAAGTTGCCAAGCAGCTACAGAAACGCTGATGGAAATAAGTGAATAGAAGCCTAGATGACTAGGTGAGATAAAATACATGTGTAGTGTGAGGAATTTTGGAGGTGGGGGAGGACAGAGGGAGAACATTGATGGGGGGACAAGAAAAACTGCAGTTTTGGCAGTAATAAGATGCACCGAACCATGGAGGAGATGTGTGCTCTTGTCAGGCTTGAAAATGTGCTCTACACACTTGGGTTTGGGGTATTGTCAGAATGAAAGCAGGACTGGCTCCTGTGCTCTGGGTTTTAAAGACGAATCGATGCTGTGCTGTGTTAGTCAGGTGACATCCGCCTTCCAACAAAGGTCAATGGTATGAAGAGGACGATGAAGCCGCCCTGATTACACAGGCCGCTATCAGCACTGGATGAAGAGTCCCCTCCCTGACACTGAATTTTAATTGCTCACACATACCCGTTAGTGCAGTCGTTTGTTTTTTATTTTTTTTTTTTGAGCCGTTGTGAGATGGAATGGCTTGGAGCACAGTCGGTTTTTTTAATCGATGCAGAACAGCCCCGTTTCTGTGTACTTGTACACAGACTATATGCATATATATGCTCAATGATATCACTGCATCCATCGCCGTGGCTGCATGTACATTGAGCAGGTGTCACAATGACGGAGTCTGCTGGCACTCTTGTGTTGCGGCCAGGCAGGCGCATCTATCCTATCGCTCTTCGAAATGGGACAGTTTTTTCAGGTAGGGTTGTGAATATGGACAGCCCAGTGCCATAATGAAATCCAACTACTGTTCTCTTTCGATGTTGAAATGCACAAATTAATAATTAATTTGCTGTCGGCACTAAATTAACTACAACAGCCACTTAAGACTAAATTAAAGTAGAAAACATTTGGTGTACATTGATTAAGACTACAAGCGGAACCAATCTATATTTTTGAAAAAACTACTTTAAGGCAGAAATGTCATAAAAAGTAAAAGTTTACACCCCACGTAAAATGCCAGATTTAGCCAGTAGGAGTGATATGGCTATCGAATGCCGTACTTTACCCTTTGCCATATACCTAATATTTTACTTCTCATCAAGCTCTACTTCAGCTGAGTCGTGATGATGGATGAACTTCATGAAGAGTTGGATAAATTTCCTCTACCTGATGAACTCATATCTTTCCATCAAGTTCCAGGCTGATTTTCTGCCCAAGCCCACGCCTCTGAGACCTGTCTCTGCTCCAGGCCTGGTCTGGCTTCCTGCGAGGGTGTTGAGCCGTAACTTATTCAAAGTCTCCTGATTACTCCTGCATCTCCTGAGGTCACGTTTCTGGCACAGGAGGACAATAGCATAGGATGCCCTCTCAGCTTGGCATTTCTCGGGTGCCTAAAAGCAGCGATTATGACGTCTCTTTTGGCAGACTTTCTGTTCATTAAGAATTTTTTTACTGTATGTGCAACACTTATGCAAATGAAGTGCAGATTTCTATGTGCTCTGTAAACTCCTCAGAACCTTGCATTAGCCTGGTGACAGGCTTATCCTGTCTGTCACTTTGAAGAATAGAACCAGAGCCCTTGTCTGCTCTGATGGGGAGATGCAGGGAGTTGAAATGCATTGGCTTTACTGACAACACACGCGCACGCACACACCCTTTGTTTGATCGCTGCTCCTGATCGGGGACCGGCCGCAGCCCCCTAGAGGGCATAGCGTGGCGTCGCAGTGGAGCAGCAGGAGATTTGGGGGTGGGGTAGTGGCAGCGGGATGAAGAGGGTCAGCGACGAGTGTTGACGGGCCATGAAAGACCGGTGAGGCCATCACTGCAAAGCTCAGCTGATCCCAGGTCAGAACCACCATCCTGATGCGGGCCTTTGTTCTATTCTTATTGTTTTTGTAATGTATGGACCTGACAGTGCCATGCCAATTGCCCTCCCACTTCTACAGACCAGCTCTGGGGCATCAGACTGTAACAGTCACACGCAGCCAAGAGAAAAACATGACTGTGAGAACATTTCAAAGGAGCATGTGTACAGAGAACGCAGGGTTAATAGCGAATAACCGTGAGCGAGAGCCTGCAGAATGGCAAAGACACAGGTGCCTCCAGAGATGCTGGTCGTAGCTGCTGCTGAGGGTGTTGGGGTCATACCCTGCGACGGCTCAGCCCACGCCGTTCCTCCTGCTGCTTCTTTCTTCAGCCCATACACTTGCTACCTGCTGCCCACACAATGAACATAGTGCTACCTTTTCGACAGCCATCGCTGGTATAGGGTTAGCGGTAAGCTAGATCCCTTCAGTCTCTCTCCTATTTTGTTTGGAATGTTCCGTCGTTAGCAAGTACGTAAACCAAGGCCCGTGTCACCGTGGAATATTTATTTTCCAATTTTGCAACAGGTCTACCGACATAACCGTTACTCGCGTGGAGGCAAAAGTAAAAAAGGGATAGAGCCGAATGCGTTTTTGACGAGCTGACACGACCGTGGATGACGAAACCTGGCCATTACGTGTGATCGCTGTGACCTTTACTCAGTCATGCCGCTCTGAAAATTTCCACTTCAGCTTCAGAAGTCTCTAGTGGTCAGAAAGTGTACTTCATCAGCTTGCGTAGTCGTGAGGATTTCGATTTTTAACGACACTTTTTGTTAATGGATCATGTCCAAAATAAACAAATTTATATTACATTTAATTACAACAGGCTCCAGGGCTCCCAGCAACCCTGATTAGGGTAAAGAGGCTTGGAAAATGGATGGATATTTAATTACATATAATGTACAATAATGCATAGGTATGAAAGTTTTTTTTTTTTTTTTACGGTTAATTCATGTAACAAATAGCCGATTACACCAATGTTTGGTTTGAATCAGAGAAGGATTTTCTGGCCAAGGGTGACCTTCTCCAGGGAGAACAATGAGGAAAATCACGATGACGACGATGGTGATGTTGATGATCTTCTAAGCAGCTCAGATATCACACAGCAAGGCGATACAGCACATTGTATATCTGGTAACCATTAATTGCCAGTGGTTTTTCAGATTAGGACGTCAGTAAAAGAGTCCTGCAGTCCATTAGCCTCCGTGTGCCGTGGATATTTGTCTTGTCCGTTAACCGTACCGCTTTGCATTTTTGCATCAGGCGTGCAGAGAGGCTTGTTGCCGTGGTAATTTTCCACACGTATCTGTAATTCCCATTATCCGTATCAAGCACACAGGCAAAGTACAATTTAATAAAGCAAATTTGATATATGGAGATCGTCTATCTGCTGCTCATTTCTGTTTCATTAATTTCATTGTTTTTGTTTATGTGGAAATGAAACAAATGTAGGGGCTGCACACGATTATACACACTGCCAATATGCTTTGGCGCTGGTCCGTTTTGATAACGTCTCGTTTGCTGCATTGTCAGGCTACTGTCGTCTGCGTTAAAATCAGTTTTTTAATCCATGCCTCACAAATCCATCCATTTGACACTAGAAATGTGACTTATTAGATGGCAAAAAGAACATAAGGATGTTATTAGAAATGAAAAAAGTTTTTGTTTCTTTGCCGCAGTCTTATCTCCAGTAGGTTAGGATATGTCTGTCAGATAACAGAGTCTCCCAGGAAATTGCGACTTTTCTAAAAATATCCTGCCTTTATATATGTTATGGTGGGGGATTACGGTTAGTGTTAGAATTTGCATAAATTTGCCAAATCGTTTTTGTTACAGCACTAGATTGTAACAACGTGCTGGGCCTTTGACCTGTATAAAGAAAAATGAAAAAAGAAATATTATCAATGAATCATATTCAGTTATGCCATATATGGTTAGCATAAATTTTAATATGTAATTAGTGCTCTTTTTAGTAGGCAGGCGTTAAGGTGATTGAAGGCTTCTGTCACGTCACAAGTTGCCGTAGTCTCAGCCAGGACTCCACCCTCTCAGTGCTGGGATGGTGCAGCAGTGTCTGAACAGACAAAAGCATCAGCGTCATAAATAATTCACTTTATCCTCACATGATAAATGTCGATGACATTCTGTAAACATATACACTTAAACATTGCTTTGAAATGCAGGTTCTCACTCGGTGTGAAGTAGGAGATCCTTCATGAGCAGGTTTAGAGGCGGGGAGGAGTCTCCGCGTTCGGTCATAGCCGCGAGCATTCTTGGCCCGTAGTGGCGACGTCTGTCTTCTAATGTGCCGTTAACATGACTCGGGAACCCCATTCTACAATAAACAGAGCCATTACGGTGTTTAAGCAAGCAATTATTGCAGAATCAGTTGCATGCTAATGGGGGTGGGGGTGTTATAAGCGATGGTGTTTCGATAGGGGAGGGAAGTGTGAAATTAAATTTATAATATAGATAGATCATATAAAAAGCAATTTCAATTAAACCTTTAAATTATATAAATGTATAAATAACAGTACAAATTATAAAACAATAAAAAATGTTTGAATTACTCTTAGTAAACTGTTTGACTTGTGTGAGGGAATCACTTTGGATTCAGTGTAGCCTACATGAAATGGTTTGGGCTTAAACCCTGTTCAATGCACTCTAGACCCAAAAAAACCCATTAATGAGCCTGTACTCAAAGTCGATGCAACATGCTGCAGTTCTCTGTGTTGCCGGCGCAAATGAAACGCAGGAATGCAGAAGGTTAAGGGAAATCACGGAGCGCACTGTGCTTTGTTCTGGACTCCATTCTCTTTGATCCCAGGGGGACGTTTAGGCGGAACGATGCGGAGAACATGTTTTTAGGACAAAAAAAGCAAAATGTCACACCGCACCAAGCCTGCCCCCACAGAGAGGGGGGTCATACCCGGCAGAGCGTGGCGTGGTTTGCCGTCAGCGACCTGCATGGCTCTTATTCTTTGGCATTTACTTTCAGCCTTACCGCGGTTTCTGGCTACTGGCGATTTTTTGCCGCTCAGTCTCAGAATATGGTGTGAAGCTCTTCCTTCAGACTGGGGTGAAATGTAATTAAATTAAGCACTGCTGTTAAACCTTCATACCAGCAGACAACAAAGATCATTGAATTACAATTAACAGATTCATTTATTATTTAATGAATAGCATGTTGCTTGTATTCTCTCTCTAAAGTTAAGTTTGTAGCTTAGGAAAATTCTTGTTGATATTGCAGGGAAACAAGTGGCTTAGTAAATACCAGCCACCAAATATATAAACCCCCCAGATTATCAATTTAGATTTCAGATAGGGGTCTCAGATGTGTTTTCAGAGACATTAGCTATGAATACAGCCCAGTGCCAAACAGATTAATGCACCCAGGTGCATGCATTGTATTTAGGTCTCTGTTCTACCAGCATTCACTTTGGTGTATGTGTTTTGCCCATAGCGACGATAGCTACATTGTGACAGCAATGAGCCTGGTAGGAAACAGCAGCTGGCTCTGTTTGTGTGTGAAGGGTTTTTCCATTCACTTCACACAGTACAGCAGGCTCTCGGGGCAGCGGGGTTTTACAGAGGTCAGCCTGCCATCGGAGGCCAGGGAAAGGTCAGCTCTTAGCCTAGCGGTATGGCAGAGTTCACTCCACCCTGCGACCAACTGATGGTGGAATCCTGCCGAAAAATAGGAGAGTGGCGCGAGAGTGAAAGCGGCACGGAGGCGGGCCTGACCGTGAGGACTGTTTGACTCGCGAGACAGGGTGCTGGTCCTCGCAGGTACTCACTCTGTTTCTCAGTGTAGTTTGTTAGGTCAGATGTTTATGTTTAAGTAACTGGCTTGCAGTTAAAACAGCATCAATCCTTAATGTAAAGAGATGAGCGCCTACTGATTTCCTAGAGATTTCGTTCACTTAATGCTTTTCGTTTAAAACTTTCGCTGTGAAAATTAAAGATAAATGTGGCCAACAACTAATACGCTAGGCTTCCTGGAATCATTGCTGTTAAACATATGAGTATTTCAGTACCATATTTAGAATGTTTAACTGCTCTGTTATGGTGGGCCAGTAGTTTAGTGGTTAGAGAAAGGGAGTTGTAAACTGAAGGTTGCTAGTTCAAGTCCCGAGGGACTGCTGGGCTTCTCCAGAAGAAGCTGTTTAACTTGAGACTTTCCAGTTATAATACCCAGATGTGTATGCAAAGACGTATAATTTTCTCTGGAAAACAGTTTTGGATAAAGAGCTAAATGCAATGTTTTCCTAACTGTAGTCTAATTCGAAACAGCAACCATCATGACCTGAAGCCGTTTTACATGGAAGCATGTTCCGCAGTGTTAATTTGACACCAGGAAAAAAAACTTTTAGAGGGGAAAAAAAAGTTTCGCTTTTTAAAAGAAGGCAAAGCATTTTAATATTTAATGCTTGGGTGTAAAACTCTCCATGCATCGACATCCTTCACAGAATAGCTATGGGTGATACGTTGATCCGTTCATTATTCATTTAAACAAACAGCCCAATCACATGGATACAGAAGGTATATTTGAAGATGAGTATGAGAAACATATGGCTGTAGAAAGGAGGATTTCCCAGAGCATTCCTCAGCTCTTCCCTTCCTGTCTCTTCCTAGGGAGCCCCTGCACCTGCTTCAAAGTGACACTTTCCCATCGTGGCACTCTGTTGGTGCCTGGTCTGTTTATTCTGCACCGTTTTATGCCGCGTTCCAGATAAGCAGGACTATCCGATTTCCCACTATAGTCTGGGCCTGTTTTCTAACAGACAGAAGAGATAATAATAATGAAATCAGCTCTTTATCTGAGTTCCTCAGTTTTCCTTTTGAGTCACTGTGGGAGGATGCAGGGTGCTGAAAAACGCCAGGCTGATTGCCAGAGGTTATGGCACCACTGGCCTGTGGAATATTGCCAGATGAAGTTTTTCCTCTTTCTCTGGTTTTGCCTTGAACGAGGACTTCACATGGTTCAGATAAATATGACCGAGCTATTTGTTAAACTTCTCAACTGAATCTGTCATGCCCACATCAAGGAAGCCACGCCCAACTCTTGCTCTGCCAGTGTCCAGCCAGCCACACCCAACCTACCAACGTTCCTCAACACCTGAATATTGGCACACCCACCAAGGAAGCCACGCCCAACTCTTGCTCTGTCAGCGTCCAGCCAGGCCCACCCAGCATACTTATGTTCCTCAACACCTGAATATTGCCACAACCGTTTGCACTCATGCTACCCAGGCTACTCCTTTTAATTGCCTCCATGTCCCTTGCCTCACTGTGAGGATTTTGTGTTCCACACCTTACTGAGTGTTTCTCTGTCTATTGGATTGCTTCTTGTGTATGACCCCGATTTGTTCTTGACTCCTCTTTCTGGATTTGTGAAATTTGGTCTTGATTCTTTCTTTGAGTTCTGCCATTCTAGTTTTTAACACCTCTTTTGCCTAAACTTTGGACTCTTATGCTTGAATCTCACTTGGATTCTATAGTCTATACATTAATGTAAAATATTGAAAAATGGTAAGCATCAGATTGTATGTAACAACATGTATACTCAATTCAGTTTTATTTATATAGTGCTTTTAACAAGGAACTTTGTCAGAAAGCACATAGTCCTGGGCCCAGGATCCCCAGAGAGTAAGCCAAGGGTGACAGTGGCAGGGAAAGGAAGCGGAAGACATTTTGGGAGGATTCAGACTTAAGGGGGAAGCCCATCTTCTGATGGTTGGCACTGCTATGATCATGTGCCACCTCTGGGGGTGCTACACCGTTTGCCAGGGGTGTGTTCGGGTGACACCATGTCATAAAAGCAAGTGGTTACATAAGAGTTTAAAATATGTGATTAACTGACTCAAGTCAAAAACATTTACCTTTCACTCAAGAAAGGAGAGTGTCGTGGCAAGTCCTCATTGACAATGAGTGTAAGATTTTTCTATTTTTTAATTTTCTCTGACGTACAGTGGAATATGTCATCATCAAGCATAGCCTAGTCGAGTTGTGTTTGGGGAATAAAGTATTTAATGTTCATATAACAGGAGGGAAAACCTCAGTCATACTTCTGAGTGAGTGTTTTTCAGGTGAATGACTTCGTCCATTTTTTTGGTAATAAATTGGGATGGAACATCCTTTAATCTTATAACCTCTTATCCTGGTCGAGTCTCTCCCAAGTAGCACAAGCCATAAGGTTGGGATGCACCTTGGATAGGATGCCGGTCTGTCACAGTGAATATTTTCAGTAAACAATAACCACTGATCTGAGGATTATTTCTGTGTGGCAGTGTCCTACTGGATGGTGTCTCATTGTTACCACCCACTCTAGAGAGTCTTATTTTTTAATATAATCCTGCTGGCCAGCAGCAGTTAAAGTTCCTGCAATCTCCCAGTACCGAGAAAGCCCTGACTGCCTCTGTGTGCTGTCCTACGACTGTGACCTTCAGACCAAGCTGTTGAACAAGCCTTTCCTTCAGTGTCCTCCATTCTTATGCTATACTGTTAGTTATTTTTTTTTTTTTTAGTGATAAACTGCAACCAGACACTTCCGAAGTTAGTTGTGCAGAATTACGCAGCACCTTGCTGTCCTGACTGTTCTACTGCATACATTTTATTCACAGGCTTTTCTCCAGGGTCTTATCCCAAAGAGTAGTAGCCCAGCTGTGTTAGCGCCCGGAGACACACACCTATACACTGGCCCCTGAAGTTTTGCCACGATGGCTGTGGTCATGGCCCCCTTTAAATGTTACAGGGTAGCCCACGTCTCCTTCTTGTGAAGCTTAAGGACTCTGTTTCTTCTAGAAACTTTAGCACGTGGTGAACAAAGAAGAATTTGACGCAGGGAAAAGCCGCTGAGAAGATCTTAGCGATTTCTATCCCTATTTTATTCCTTTTTTTTTTTACCTCATGAAACTTGTCTCTTCTGAAAGATTTATACGTGCAGATTTTTATATCCCACGTTTAAACACAGACACCTGCTGTACCGTCTTCTAAAATGTATTAAGGCAAAAACCCCCTTCCCCCAGATACACTCCACTTTCTCAGCGTATATGAAGTGACTGACTCGGATTCTTCTCACTTTAAAGGACCTCATACGCCTGCTGACTGGATTCGTTTCAAAAGCCCAGCTCCTTTTGCCTAGTAGATGAATGAGCGGGTAATGAGCTTCGAAGGACTCCGTAATGGAGAAAAAAATAACTCCACTTCCTGGCGCAAATGTTGGCGTATTAAATATGACACAATACGGCACTCTTCAGTGCAGTGAATGTTGTGGACGGTTTCGAGTAACATGTTTTGGAGTCTTATTTTAATAACACCAATAAATCTGCCCACAGTTGTAGCTGCGGGATTGTGGATTTTCAGCGCCGGTCCGTTCAACTGAAATGTCAGCCGTTAGCCCGTCCCTCCGAGACGCTCGCTAACCGTCCCCATTGTAATGAGGCGGCATACAGAATGAGTGACACGGTAATTATTGTGTACCTGTTCCAAATTACAGAGATCCGAAAAACAAATTACGCCCGGGAGAACCGAGCCTCACACGAAGCTGTATTTGGGTGAGGATGTCACTGCTGTTTGTCATTTTTCATATTTGCAGACATTTGGTCTTATTTTAAGTAGAAAATGAACCGATCTAAAATATTCGGTTTCTTCAAAATTGGTTCTGTAATTTTCTTGCTCGCATCTATGCTCACAACCTGGTTTTAAGGTTGTCTAATCCAATAGAATCCGAAAATGCAAAAGTACAAATGTTGTAGTATTACCATAGTATTTTCTGACTAAGACCATGCCAGTTTAAACACAACATGGGAAGTTGTGTATTTTAATATTGAAGTTAATGGGAAAAAAAGAACAAAGGAATGTGTCACCTTTCTGGGGTGTATCTTTATGTCATTAATGGGGTCTTTTGTGTAGCAGAATATTGGCCACAAGACTTAAACACAAGGGGCAATGTGCGCTCTGCAGGTCCATGCCTGAGCCCACAAGGTCATCAGTTTGAACTTCATTGTAGAAAGAGTGATCATATCACTATTGGGCCTTTGAGCAAAACCCCTAACCCTGGGGGAGCCAGATAAATGGCTAACCCTGCGCTGTGAACCCAAGCTTTACTCTCACCCGTGTGTATGTGTATTTCTCATAGAGAGCAAGATCGGGTATTTGAAAATGAAAGTATTTCAGTGTACGGGAACTTGCATAATGGCTAATACCGTTCGTTTCATTTAAGGTGGGAATTGTGTTGTTATTATGGTGCGTCATTTGAGGGTGTTGTGTCCATATTCTGAAGTGTGACAGCCACAGAGTAAACGGACGTTAGAATATTTTTACAATCCCGGCTGGAGCTGGCAATTACACGGCTGATGACTAGAACATGCCCTGCATGTGACAGGGTGGACTCTGTGCACAGTTGTCATCTTTTCACCCGAAAACCCGCAGAGTGTATTGAGGCCCCTCGTGCTGAATAAAAGATGTGCTTTACACCACCGTGCGTCTGCAAGTTTTATTCCTGTTCCGCCATGGCACCCCATTGAAGGGTGTAGTTAGACTGAAGGAAACGTTTAATCTCTGGGATTAAACTAATGTCATAGTCGCTTCCAGAATATTTTTTACATTTCTGTTTAAGGCTAAATGAAATTCTGTGGCCAAACTTGAAAGTGCTCTGATTAATGTATTAAAAATATATAACCAATAAGTGTCAAGTATTACTCAAATGTTGCAAAAGAAAACGTTGGAATTGGCCTCTGTGACGTTATTAATAAAGTTTTGTTTTTGGGTATTCTTTCATTTTTTGGGTCAGGTGTTCTGCAGAAAAAAAAATCTATACATTTGCATATGTGCATATGTTATCAAGTGACTTGTCAGTAAGTGTCAATCCAAGAGTTTTGTTCTTTAAAGTTTTATGCAAGTGTGTAAATTAAGCATCAAGACCTTTTGGCAGTTTTGGCAGTAGTCTTTCTTACGGTAGTATTTTCTCCATATTCTGGACATTCAAAATGGCAGATGATCATTTTTAAAAGTCATCCGATGGGGGGTGTGGGAATGTGGGCTTGTAATAAATATTAATCTGCCTGCCCGGGCCTTTTACCCAGAGTGACCTGTGTACACTGTGATTTTACATTTTCACCCTCGATACAAGCGACCGTCCAGGTCAAGGAGCTACAAGATCAACCTGCCTCTTGTGATATGAACATGCAGCCTTTCGGTCAAAAACCTAGCCTTTTTGTGCTCCCAGTGACTTACTGCCATTACTATTGCTGGCCCTGTCAAACCGAGCCCCGCTCCCCCCCCCCCCCCCCCTCCCCCCCCACCCCCACCCCCCCCCCCCCCCCCCCTCCCCCCGCCCCCCCCGGCCCCCCCCCC
>JAACJT020002560.1:0-11812 GCA_009936485.2 Gymnarchus niloticus
ACCAAGACAGAAGACAACAGGAAGAGTAGCATAACTTTCACCAAACCAGCACCCCCGATAAGCGGGTGGGAGGCTGCGATGCGGGGGGGGGGGTGGGGGAGAAGTCGATGAGAGTGCCAAGTTGCCGGGCCGCATCCTCCCCACGGCGGTTGAGCTACGCCCCCGCTCCATCCCATCCGGCACGCCATGGTTTCTAAACGAGCGTCTTGACGGTCCATCAGCTGAGGTGAAGTTGGAGCTCCCCCGCCCGAGGTCGGTTATTGCCAGGACAGAGATGTACAGTCTCCACCCCTGCTGAGCCCCTCCCCCTGGTCTGTGGCTCAGATGCAGGTGGCCGGCTGCGAGGGTGGCTGGTGCTTGCGGTTCCTCACGCCGCCGGACTTCTCCTTATAAGCCACGCACATCTGCTGGGACACGTCCACCAGGGAGCTCGCCACCGCCAGCCCTGCGCGTCAAAATAAATCCCTCATTCACGACAACAACCAGGACATTCAGCATGCGATTTGTTTGTGGCAACAGCCCATAAATCACTGGCAGAAATGTAAGTTATGAAAGTGAGGGACGTGTCCGTCGAACGGCTTCTCCGACGTCGGCTCGTGGTGAGCTGGGAGCTCGTCCCAAGATGACGTGCTAGTCACGCACGCAGACTGGACTGACCTGACAATTTCAAAAGATTAAAAGGTGCAGATCAAATTACCGCGGGTGGATGTAGTGTACATACAGCGGGTTTCACTGGATCAATGATCTCATAGGCTTTCTCTAGGGAGAAATTACATTTCTGAGAGAATTGTTGGAAGTATGCAGAGAACCCAAACTTAAAATAAACGATTCCCAAGCTTCGGGAGCTCCCTGAAAAATGTAAACTTATGTCTATAATTGCCGAGAACACGAAGATCTCTCTCAGAAATCGACGAGGAACAATCCTGGATACAAATAATACAAAGTTTCAGTCTGGCTTCTGCACTGGAAGTTTTCCCACTAGGAAAATGCAGTGGTATTTACAGCTGCGAGATCTCAGGGCTGTTTCTCAGACACTCGCTTCTGTTAAAGTGAAGCCCGCCTGCCGGCACACGACTGCTCTTAAGTTGTTCACCACGGATGTAAACAATCACTGATACATTCAAGTGTCCCCTAACAGCACTGCCTCGCCTGTAAAGTGCTGAGCCGCTCTTTCTACACGCTTCCTCTAGGAAAAACAACTTGAAAACAAATGTAACTCTCACTCAAAAGTTGATGACACAAATAAACCTCTTAATTATCACTTGCCGTCTTGATATTACTTCCAAAAAGCAATTTGCAAGGGTGTTCCAATAAGGAGAATTTATCCCTATCAAAAAAGGTACGCTCCGTCAAGGCCCGATTCTGGTCACTGTGCCGGGGTGGTCTGGGCTGTCAGCTGACTTTGTGCCCCTGAGGTGAGCCTGGTGTCGATGAACAGTGACACAAGAGGAGGGGGAAAGCAGGTGTCACTTTACGATTCTTTGTTAGGCCACCTGTGCCGAGAAGGTGTGGAATCAAAATGAACGAAACCATGGAGGACGACCCAAAGCCACACTTTCACTGAGGCGCTGGAATTAAACCCACAAGCTTGGAGCTGCGTGGCCACGGTGCTTCGCGGTGCTTCCCGCTGAGCCTCTGTGGCACCCGGCTGACAGAACAAAGCCGTCTTGTTCACCCAGGTCACCTTGCCGCCGTACCGAAGATTAACGGTGAAGCGGCTCTACACCGTTTGGTAAGCGTGGCTTCCCAAAGCGCCGCGCTCTCACGCTGTTTTTCCGCTCCAAACCTTCAGAGGTGAAGCGCAGACATCTTCCCCCGATGCTCTGCATGTCGATCCAGCCGTGTTGGGTGTTTGTATTTAGCCAGTGTCAAAGTCAATTTACCCAATCTTCATTGTAATGGCTGTAAAGCAGTCTAAGTTATTAAAAGCCAACTGTAATTGCCTCATTATTGAGAAATATAAAGTCTGAGGCCCCGACTGCCATGTGTGAGACTGCCTAGCGACGACACGGCAGTTATAATGCTGCGGACAGCTGAAAAGGTGGACCGGGACCAGCGGCGGGGTCCGAGGGAGGTTAATGCAGTTACCCCTCTTTGACTTCAGCTGTGAGCTACCATGATGCGTGCATGCAGTGCATGGCCACTTTACCAGGCACCGGAAAGGACCTCCATTTCACTTCAGAACCACTTCGAGGGGCGATGAGCCTTTCTAGACGGTGCCGTCGTACAGAGCTGTTATTTCCTTAAGTGGATCTGCCAGTTCTCCTCTGACCTCTCTCGTTAACGGGTGTCTCCGTCCACAGAACCACCGCTCACCGCACGTTATTCTGTTTGTTTATTGCACTGTTCTCCGCGAAGTCTAGACATTGCATTCTGGGAAAAATCCCGAGATGCTGGAACCAACAATCATCTCACACTTAGAAATCGCTTTTGATCACAGGTCTTAGCTAGAGTAACGCGTGGCCAACCCCGGAGACAAAACTCTCGACGGCATTCGTCTGCTGAACGTAGCGTTTTATTCGCTATTTGGAGGACCGGGCTGTTTGCATCAGCAAGGATGAACCGGCCACTAAATGTGTACGTATATTGAATACGTGAAAATGCAAAACGCAATTTCCAATTTGCCCATAAATCTTAAGTATTCTCGTGTTTACAGAAACCATTCTCCTTAGCTGATAGCACACTCAATTTCTACAATTACGAGTGGATTGAATATCAGAAAAAATTTGAACCATCAAAAAGCTTTACAATTGTGTCACACTTGATACGTCAAACTTATATTAAAAAACGAACAATATCAATCTGGAATTTATTACAGAGCGGCTATGTCTCCACGTGCCGTGAAATCTGCAGATGCAGTCGTGAGAATTGTATTTTTCTGCGACAGATATTGGCATACGTAAATAACTAGGTAGATAGATGTACTTAAATCGATCCCAATGGGAAATTCCTTATTTAAATCAATAAAGAATTGAAAAATTCAGCTGAAGTAAAATAAGGCAAGATTAGCTCATTTCAGAAAATGCACTCCTGTGAGCAGTACGATAATTACAATGGGCAAGACATTAATCATATTCTTTTATACGTTCTTATTTGTAGATAATTATATATATGAAAAAAAAATATTTACAATATGGAAAATGAATCCAGCCAAGCTGTCAGCAATTTTATTTTGATTTTTTCTTCCAGCCATCTGCAATAACTGATAAGAATAAACACTCAGAGGCCCCTAATTTGCGGTAGCTAAAATGGCCAACATCCACACCTTCTCCTAAAAGATCTCCATGTACATTACAACCTCCCTGGAGGTGAGAGGCTCGCTCGCTGCCGTCCGCTCCCCGAGCGTTATGGGCCTCGTCTCCCCGGCAACGAGGCCTATCCATTCACATTGGCCTTATTTATTCTCTTTACCTGCTCGTCTCTCGTTTAGTAGGGGAGAGAGAACGAGGGATTCTGACAAATGGAACAAAAAAACAAAGGAGAAAATTCAGAAGATCACAAGAACGTCGACGAACAACACGACTCCGAGAAAATGAGGAAAAACAGACTGAGAACATTTTGGTATGTGACGAGACCGCAACAGGGTAGAAGATTAAATTGACCAGGAGAGATGTAGTGAAAACACTCCTTTTTTTCTTTTTTTTTTTTGCTAAACCAGCAAAACACAACAGGACACACTGTGACGATGTTGCAGTGAAAACTGAGAAGACGACGGCCGAAAGCCTGTTGAAAGGAGGCGATACAGGAAAAGAACGGCAGGCAGTGAGGAGGCGCCTTGAAAGACAGCAAAGCCGACTGACCTGATTGTCCAGGTGGTGGGATGCCCCCCGTGCCTCGCGGCAGCCGGACAAAAATGGAGAGGACGGCCGCTTTGTTCCCGAAGCACGGCTCCACGGCGATGGGCTTGGGCACCGTCTGCCGAGACACCGCACACATCACGTGAGGGTGGACAGCATCTCTGGCTCAGCATCTCACATGCTGCCTTCGCGAGATCCTAAAACACAGCTGATGTTTGCTGCTGTGAAATCGGTCATCCGGAGGCTCAATTAGGCGGGTGACGGACGATTAAAGAAAAATGGCAGGGTCCTGAAAATAGAACATTCTACAGAGTTTGGATACTGATAAAAATTTATCTTTTTCAACAAGTCACTGCAACTCTCTACTGGGTAAGCAGTACAGAACATAGATAGGATTAGTTAGCTGGTCTCAGAAAGCTAAAAAAAAAAAAAAAGCAAATAAAAACATCCACTCACGTGTCCGAACAGCAGCCCGTCTGTGAACAAAATCATTTCAGCATGCAGCACCATTTTTCTGTGTTGGACAGGTTCATGGAAATTGCCATCAGCACAAACTGATGAAATGATGACCAGGTTTAGCTGAAGGCTTTGTCTGGAGAATGCATCTATTCTGGAGTATGGACCAGCGCCATAAATATTACATCAAGCAAGCTACATCCCATCACATGACACCTCGACAGAAGACCGGCGTTCACAGAAAACGTCTCCCGACCGAACAGAGGCTCTTCGAAAAAGACGTCTACGCAGAGAAGACCACGCAGAACCATAATTAAGCCTGAAGAGTATTCGCCCAATCTCTCCGTTATATGGCGGAGGACGACGGCCAAAAACGTCTGTGAGGCATCAAAAAGCCATTAGCCAAGTGTACCTACAGGCCGACGGCAGTGAGAAGGCCCTCAAGTGCGAGCTCTGAGTGTGGCATCCACGATCGTCAACACCGCCTTCAAGGCATTAGAGAAGACTAAGGCGGCACCAGAGAGAAGGCCAGGTTCGATTTTCGGTCTCTTTCCTTTGTAAGAACGGCAGAGAAACGGAAACGCCATCTCATCGATCCCCCTTAAAAACGGCACGGCCTCTGAACAAGTGACCATGGGGCAGAGGCAGAACTTAACATTATAACATCTATACACATTATTACTTTATTCATCTCCGTGCGGAAATTTGTAGTCCAGCAACCCTGGAGAAATATTTTTAAGGGCCCTGCTCAAGGGCCCAACGGTGAGATGGACACTTTTGCCAGCTGTAGGATTTGAACCTGCGAGCCTTTAGACACACCTAGACGCCTAACCCACAGAGCCATATGACAGCCCAAACCTCAAGGACACCTTTCCTGCTGTGACACTCTGGCACTTATATTCTTGTAAGGTACCTTCAACACGGTTATAACTCTTTATGGATGCTCGCGGGGGCTTTTTTTCACGACTGACACTCTGAAGATACGCGGGAACACGGCAGTCAGAGGCACAGTTCACAGCCTTCCGTGACGCCACATCACAGGAGCTGAGACCCAGCCTCCCCGCAGCCAGCCAGCCGCCCGGCTAATTCATTTCTAGCGCCTTTGCCTGCAGATGACTGCCAGCGGACGTGCACCCAGTGATGTGTCAGTCACGTGACGGCGTCTGCCTCACGCCACGTCTGTAGCTCATCGCTATGCACCATGAACTGCAGCACCGTTCAAAAACTAGAACTGACTGCTGATCTGCTTGGGGAAAAGGGCAGGGATCCTAAGCTCCGCCCCCCCCAAATCCAAAGTACAGACAGACAGACAGACAGACAGGGCATTTATAATACATAAAGCCCTAGAAGAGCCGCGAAAACACAGAGCCGACTGCGTCGAGAGGTCTGATTCGTCAATCCTGAGTGAGTTCCGATATTGTAGCGGGGAGCCACTCGAACCCTCAGGCAGTAGCCTGACAGGACCAGCGGCTGCAGCCGCAGGCGAGGCGGTGCAGGATCCTCAAACCGGCGCCCCGCGTTCACGTCCCGCGTGCCCTGAGAGCGGCCGACTCTGAGGCAGCTCACTGGATAGAAGGTCCACAACCGAACGACCTGGGGATGGATAATCCTACCGAAATGGTGCGGCACGTCCCACGGGAGTGCCCGCCAGAAGCAGAGCCTCTATGATTAATCTGACCGTCTGACCGGCTTCTCGCTGCTCCACGTCTGAGCAGACGTGGCTTGGCCCAATTCGCTGCTATTCATCTCCTTCCCACCCCCCTCGGCTCGGCCTGCTTTTTTGGGTCCTATTCTAGTCTGGAGACAAATTAGCGGCACTTAGCCAGCCGTCCTTGTCCAGGCTTGGAGAGCAGTTCTACCGCTTTGCTAAGCCGTCACCAGGTCTGAGCGCCAACCAGGAATTATCGACAAATCCTTATACCTGACTGTTTAAAAACGAGCAGACGCTTTCAGAGCGCCTCGGCCCTGCTCTCTGGACCTGTAGCCACCCTGACTGAATCATGGGGGGTGTCCTTCATCACCCCTCTCAGAAGTTAACGGTAGAGCTTTTACCGCAGTCGCTTATTAAAACGACACGGCCTTTGTCTCGTGGTGAATCTCATGTGGAAGTGGATATTTAATTAAGAACTCATAACTCACTTTAGGCCTCATATTTTATGAATGGGCAGCAATTCTCCAAAGTAAGGGAGATCAGATGAACGATAGCCTTCCCCAAGCAATCGGAATATCGTTATGCTCTTTCATAGTTATCACAGTGACGTCCAGGTGGATTCACCCCGGTGACATGCAGTGCCAGGATGGATCCAGGAAGAAGACCTCCCTCAGGCTACAGCCAGGATGGGGAGCCTCTTTTGGTCTCTCCCCTCACTTGATGGCACGGGGCATGGTAACTGCTACCTGGTCATACGTACCATACACCTTCGGGTTGACCGATTTTTGACTGGGCTTCTGTCCTGTGTTCTCATAAAGACAGTAAAATGAATACCTAGATCATCAAGCAATAAACAAATTGTTATATTCAAATTTCAGAACTCTAACTGTAATGTAGATTTAATAAGGTACTACATTTTTAGATTAAACAGTTGGACCCCAACCGGTAAGCCTGATGTGGGAAGAGGGAAAAAGTGAGGATCATATGATGATGGGATTGGCCAAGGAGCCTACAGTTCTCCGCCACTAAGACATATAATTAAATGCTGTTTGGCTGGTTTCAACCTCTAACTGCCAAACTCCGCCTTTCTGGTAGTCAGGATCTGAAAATCAGCATTGCGGTGGGGGGAAACAGCGGTGTTTATCACTCGCATGCCAGGTGACACAGCACTAGCAGAGTCCACCCCCTCAATCGTCACCCTCACAGAGCAGTGTGGTTGCGTATTAGATGGGTGGGAGAAAGCCCCATTCACAGAAGGCCCTCAACGACACGAGCAGGCCGCTGATTGGCACGTGTGGAGAGGCGGCGCCCAGCCCACTGATGGCCTCTTAAAATCCCCTGCTGTTCGAAGGACGACACACAGATCTTCATCATCCGGTCTCTCCTCCCACCAGCCCTAATGACATCTCCCCGAACAGCACCACCAGACAGATCAGTATTTACAAATCAGAGAGCGTGAGCAGAGGAGCTGGCACCCCCTGCTGTCCGCCTTGAAGACCTGGGAGACTAGCTGTCATGAGAAGCGCCATGCTGACCCAACTGGCGGCCATATTTTTAGAAAAACATGGAATGTAAATATCAAGGAAGTATCATTCATTCATTACCGGATGTAGGACATTTGTGTACCTGGATGAAGTTACTTTTAACATGAGTACACAGAGTACAGCTGGACAGTCGACCTTCACACTGCAGATAGATGAAGAGCTGCTGAAGTCCTCACGTTTTATTGAAGAACCCAAAAAAGAGGGAATCGCCCCAAAAGAGTGAGCGGGTCAAGGTACCCCCCTGGAAGACCCCTGCCAGGCATGCGGTGGGCACAGACCCAGCCACCCGCCAGGCAGATTTCGCTCTCATTTTCAAATGCCCTTCATTTTGGTAAATTAATGGCAATATTAGCTTTTCCATTCCAATCCACACTGCATTCAAAGGCCAAGCTTCGAGCCGTTTTCATGTGAACTCCCTAAGAGTTCTTATAATACATCTAAGCAATCAGAAAGACCCCACCAGGGACCAAATGCCCACCCCCCACACTGTGAAGGGTGGGGCCCCTTGCAGCACAGACCACGAATGTTGTACCCTGGCTTAGACAGCATTGGGACTCAATCTGGACATGATAGAGATTATTTTAACTTATTTAAATAGTCATCTTCCTTCACCCAACCTTCCTTTTCAAATTGTGTTCTACGGGAGCAGGATGACGCAACTGCCAATGGAAGAGAAGGGCGAGCATCCCAATCCCACCCAGAGGGCCGATGAAGCTCTGTGGATGATTACTAATGTCTGAATTAAATCACCACCCGCACAGCAGTGCAAATCGCAGCCTCAGGACGTCGGCAAGTAGAGGTTCCAAACTCAGCCGTCATCACGTCTGTCCCGATGGCGCTCGTGGCACACGGCATACAACAACACAGCATTAACAACCTTCTGGGGGAGCGGCACCCTGGCCGGCCTCACAACAGACTGTGACATGTGAGCGCTCACCCGATAAAGGACAGGAAGAACGGGGCGGGGGAATTCTGGGAAACAGCTGGCAGACAGTCGATCCGAACCCAATCGGATGCAGTCGACTGCTAATTTCACATGCCAGCTGTCGGGGGGGGGCAGTGCATCTAAATTGGATCTCTACTGCACACATTTGTGTGGACAGGAGGAGGGGCCCAGGTAAGCAGGATGATTCAGCAGCTCCAGATCGAAGCGGCTGAGCAAACCAACAAGGGTGTGGGCAGGAAAGGTGATCGAACTGAACAAGTGCTGACGTTTCCTTATGGATTTGTTATAGCTGTTCTATGATGAAAAGGGGAGGGGAAGAGGAGAGGAGAAGGGGGGGTAGAAAAAGAGGAATGAAGAAGAAAATGGGGAGGGGGAGAAGAAGAAAAAGGAGGGAAAGGAAGAAGAAGGAAGAAGAAAATAGGGAGGGCGAGAAAGGAAAAAGAAGAGCAACAAAAAAGAGGGATAAGGAGAATGAAGAGTGGAGAAGCACAGGAAAAGAATGAAGCAGACAATCAAAAGAGGGGTGGAAAAAAGGGGACAGAGAAGATGAAGGAATAGAAAGAGGAGGGGAAAACAGGAAGAAAAAAGAAGGAGAACAAAGTTCCCAAAGGGTCCATCAGTAGCCAGGTAAATCCTCTCCGTCTCCACTGGCTGTACTGCACGTTCTGCAGGCCCCGGACGACAAGCAAGGATCCGAATCTGACTCGATTACAGCAGAACATCCGTCTCCCTTTCCGAAAACGTCACCATCAGCCGACTGTACCCGGGGTGACAAGCTGTGCCAATTAACAAGCATCACTAACGAGCTTCTCTTTCCCTACAGAGGTGCGGAGGCGGCTCTGACGCTGTCAGTGAAGGAACCCCGCCTGAAGCGGAGCACGTCGCCCTGTGCGCCGATGAAGGATCAAGGCCACGATGGAGCACCAGACACAGAAGGCAGAGGACAACGCCGGGGAGGGTCTGAACAGGGATGATATTGATGGCTCATCTGTATTCAACTGGTGGGAGGAGGGAGCAGCTTAAGGATGAATATAGTGAATTAAACCAGGCTTCTGGGGAAAAAAAAAAAAAAAAAAAAAACACGAAAGGCAAACTCACCTTAATGCTACCACCAATGAGGTCAGGTGGTTCCTCGTCTGTTTCCAAGGCGACATTGATGGTAGCAAAGGGGCGGCTGGCCATCTGCTGCATCTCACGGAGGAGTTGCTGCGGAGTAGAAGAGCTCAGTGAGTAACAGGTGGGGGCGAACCACCCCGAAGAAACACAAATGACCAAGCTTCATCAGTCCCAGCGATCTGCCGAAACATCGGGCAGCTGCTGGTACAGAAAGTAACATGGAACGGGAACGAGCTCAGGGACTCCCCGGCTTGGAGGAGCTTCACGAGACGGGAACGAGCTCGGGGACTCCCTGGCCTGGAGGAGCTTCACGAGACGGGAACGAGCTCGGGGACTCCCCGGCCTGGAGGAGTGGAGGAGCTTCACGAGACGGGAACGAGCTCGGGGACTCCCCGGCCTCGAACCGTTTAACGAGACGGGAACGCGCGCTCAGACTCACCGGCATCGAGCCGTTTGAGACAGGCATGCGCTCAGGGGCCATGAGACTGATGGAACACCTGGCGCTTTGAAATAAACCTCTCTGTGCAGGGATGATGAGCGTTTTTCTCCAGGACTCAACTCAGATTTCTACGCTCCCCCCCCCCCGCACCCCCCGACAGCACTCAGCAGGAGGGCATCATCTGGGAATTGTTTGCGGGGGGGGGCATGTCATCCTTAACATCAACATTCATCTCCATGTTATGCATTAATACGCCCATCAACTTTGTTTGTTTTAACTGTGTACGTCCGTGTGTAGCCGAAATACATATTTGTATAACTGCTTCAAAGAGGAAAGTCAAATTTTCAAACAAAAAGCAATTCATTAAACACACAGGGGCGCTTGCGAAAGGGGCCTGGTCACGACTGACCTCTCTGGGTAGGGAAAGGTCAGAGGTCAGCCAGTTTATTCACAGATAAATATGCCTGCCAAACAGGGCCGCAAAGCGAGTCGAATTCTGAATTCAAAAATAGCCTCAAATTTCAGCCTGTAAATTATTTTTGCCGATAACGGTAAACGTTACCACTATGAGATGCTTAAGTCATACACAGGTATTGCCTTTTTCTAACAGGCCTCAGAGAATCGGCAGGACTGGTATGGCAAAGAAAAAGTTAAAAGGAAACGTCACAAACACACAAATTCTACGGGAAATTTGGACCTTCTTTGGTGAATTAAGTAAATCTGTGTAAGGATGTAAGGATGGGTGACAAATCAGGGTAGCTATTTCAAAACAAAGAGTGGAAAATAACAAAAAATCATAGTGTAAAGCTGTCTCTCAGAATAAAACAGTAATGTCTCCATAATAGAGCAATCCAACTAGTCAGGGATGCAGGGGAGCCTGAAGCCTATCCCAGGCAGCAGAGGGCACCAGGCAGGGGTATACCCTGGGTGGGATGAACACTTATCCAGGCAGCTGTAACAATGAAATATACAAATTTGAAAAGCAGATCTGTACACTGCAGGGGAGCACAACGTACAGGAAAGGCAGGTGAATGAGAAACACATTGGAAAAGCTCAATCTGAAATGTGTATGGCACACTCAGACACATCCAGAGAAGGAGAACCATCTTCAAGACAATGAGGCTCCCGGTGAATAATGCATTCAGTCAGCAGCGCTCGGTATCACCAAAGAGCTACCGTGACAACAGAAAGGTACGGGAAGAGGCTGACGCTGTTTCAGCGATGGGCGTGGTGTTAAAGGAAACTCTCAGAGCTGTAACAAAAGGAGAAGGCTCAACCAGAAAGGCCGAACCTGCCTTCAGAAGTGCCTTACAAGGCTCGTCACGGCCTAAGGATTGCTGAGCGGCACTTGGTGGGCGAAGGTACACCACCCCGAGAGTGATCTGATCTGTGGCACAGTGTCCAGCCGTTTTGATAAAATGTGGGTGACGTGCGAGACCAGTATGACCCAGTCTAGGCATAAACACAGAGGAAGCAGGGTGGCTGTGCGAGCGTGGGCCTGGCGAGCTCTCTCTCGCACCCGGCTGACGAGCCATCTCAATAGTCTCTGGGTGACTGAACACTCCAGCGTGCTGGGCCTCCTCCAGTCCAGCACCCCACTTCTTACGAATGTCCGATAAGGGGGAGCAGGCTGACCAGACTGTGTGTGTGTGTGTTTGTGATGAGCTGGTACAGGGCTTCCAGGTATCGCACTGTGTCTGTGTGTGTGTGTGTGTGTGTGTAAGAGAGCTGGTACAGACCCCTGTGCTCATTCAGTTCAATTCAATTTTATTTATATAGTGCTCTTAACACGGTCACAAAGCGCTTTACATAGTCCCGGGCCCACAGTCCCCAGAGAGTAAGCCAAAGGCGACAGTGGCAAGG
>JAACJT020002561.1:0-11809 GCA_009936485.2 Gymnarchus niloticus
CATTTATCAAAAGCACTCTGTTCAACTTTACCCCAATGCCATACAGCTTGGTCCCTGAGCAATTTGTAGAGTGGTGCTAGAACTGTGCTCTGTTGTGGCACAAAGTGTCCATAGTAGTTAACTAGGCCCAAGAAAGCCCTGAGTTCCTTTATGTTTGTAGGAGTAGGAGCCTCTTGAATAGCTCATACCTTGTCTTGAGATGGATGATTTCCATCACTATCAAGAACATGACTCTATCCGAGTTTTGCCAAATCCACATTTAGCCTTTTTGACTCTCAAACCCCTGTCACTGAGACACTGTAGGACCTCATGCAAGTTTTCAAGGTGCGCTTGCTCAACTTTGCACATGACTAGCAGGTCGTCTAAGTATACCACTACATCCAAATCTTTCGTTAAATTTTCCATAATTCTCTGGAAAAATGAAGGAGCTGAACTGATCCCAAAAGCTAGTCTATTGTAGACGAACAAGCCTCTGTGTGTGTTGATGGTGGTATACTTCTTTGAATCATTGTCTAATAACACCTGCTGGTATGCAGCTGCCAAGTTAATTTTAGAAAATCTTACCTCCACTGAGTGTAGCCATCAGTTCTTCAATTCGAGGTAAGCGGTATGTTTCAATATTAGCTGCCTGATTGATGGTTAGCTTGTAATCTGCAAACAGACGGATAGATGAGTCCCTTTTTACCACTGGCACAATTGGAGCGGCCCATTCACTGTGCTTCACTGGGGTGATGATGTTCGCTTCCTGAAGTCTTTCCAATTCCCTGTCAACCTTCTCTTTCATAGAAAACGGCAAAGGTCTACTCATGAAATTTGGGAGTGGCATCTGGTTTCACCCAAATAGTGGCTTTCACATCTTTGAATGTGCCCAGCTCGTTCTTAAACACATCAGGGTACATGTTTAATACAACCTCCAGAGACTTAGGCATGTGAGGCCCAGTTAGACATACCTTTTTGATTTGTGCCCAGTTCAGCTTAAGTTTCTGCAACCAATTTCGACCACACAACGCTGGTCTTGCACCTTCCACAACCACCAGTGGCAGATCTTCCTTTTGATCCTCATACATAACGGTTGTGATAAATTGCCCCAACACCGGAATATCTTCACCTGTGTACATCTTCAGTCTTACTATTGCGCTATGAAGTGTGCGTGGTGTGAGAATCTGTTCAAATAGCTTCTGAGATATTATGCTAATGACTGCACCAGTGTCTATTTCCATTTCCATGTCTTTATTATCTACAATAAAATCAGCTTTGAACAAATTCATATCTGTGACATTTATGGCAAACCGGGAAAACATTTCCAACTCTGGTTCCATCTCTGGTTTCTCTGCTTGGACATATTTGGTATTTTGACTTGATCAGCTTTTCCCACACGATTCATTAGAAGGCGGCTGTATACGCGTGTGGTAGAAATTTCGGACAGGATAAAAAGAACAATACTTTTGCTCTCGAATGCGTGATTTTATTTGCCAAGCGCTGTGACAAACAGGGACATGAGTTTTCCCCTCTTAAGTCCACTCAAGTCCGCCCCCCCTTGGAAAGGCGGCTTCCTTTATACTCGCTGGCAGTGACTTCCGCCCTAGTTCATCCCATTCAAATTCCTCTGTTTCTGCTGTTACTACTAGTTTGAACCAGCTGTGCAGCTGAGCCTTATTGGCCTTAGCAGCACTTCCCAGGCTCAGTTGGTTTGTCTACAGAAGCGTCTTGCTGATAATTATACACAAAACATCACATACTGTCAGACATTCTGTCTCCCTTTTGCACCTATTTGTTTTACTTCTCTCAGCCCTGACTAACTCAAAGCTGAGGGCTTAGCTCTTAATGCAGTTTCTGTTATTGCAATAAGCTCTCACACACACACACACACACACACACACAACCTCTCACTCTTACACAGTAAAGCACACCTCCCGAAGATTATATGGCATTTTAGATGGCTTAATGATACCTAATGACACGTAGCTGTCATATCACGCCATGATACAGACATTCCTTTCCACACGCGATTTTACTTTACATGCTTTTTTAATATGTCCGACTTTGCCACAGTTATGGCATTTAGTGTCCTTAAAATGGCATTCATGTGCATTTTGTTCTTATCCATGCACCGACAGCATTGTTTCCTGTGTCCCATAACGTCACTTTATTCAGATCTGCGCCGGCTTCATCTAGCTTCCTTAGCTGCTGTGTGTCCCAGTCCACCGTTTCCATGCTAACAGCAATCTCTAACGCCCTTGCAAAAATGAATCCGTCTTCCGAAATCAATCGCCTCTGGCATGCTTCACTACATATCCCACTGACGAAGTGAACATGTAATGCCTGGTCCAAGTTTGCTCCAAAGTCACAGTTGACAGCACACTGTTTCAGCTCCACAGCAAACTGACTCACTGTTTCATTAGCCTTCTAGCTACAGTGATTGAAACGAAACCGCTGTTCAATAATTAACGGTTTGGATTCAAAATGGTCTTTCAGAATTTTTACAATCTCATCGTATGTTTTATTCTTGGGTTTAGCTAGCTGAACCAAATTTCTAAGCAATCTGTAAGTGGCTGAGACCATTACACTTAACAGCATGGCCACGTGTTTTCCGTCTGCTATGTCGTTAGCATCTAGAAATTGTTCCATTTGTTCCACATAGGTAGACGACTCACTGTCGGGCTTATATTCATCTCTTCTTCCAATAAAAGCCATTGTACTCACTCTGCCAGCAATGTACTTTGCTGTTTTATTTTATCCCGTTCTCATCACCAGTTTTTCTCTTGTTATGTATATTCACGGAGGCCGACAGTTTACAGAGCAACAGTTTATTGCGCGGCTCTGAAACCCGCTCACGTGCACGCTGAAGACACCCAATCAGATCACTGATGATGGAAACATAAAAGGTTCATTTCTCAATCCGTATCAAGCATGCTAAGTTTCTATGCAATACACTACAGTATTTATTTCTTGAGTCATTCTTTTCTAACTTGATTCTGCGTGAAAAAAAGTCCATCAGTAAGTAGAATCAATTTAACATATTATTTGAAGAAAACACCGTTTGGGAATGAGTATATTAGAGGGTCAGCTCAGGTTGGACGGTTCAAGACAAAGCCAGACAGGCGAGGTTGCGTTGGTTTGGACATGTGCAGAGGAGAGATTCTGGGTATATTGGGAGAAGGATGCTGAGGATGGAGCTGCCAGGCAAGAGGAAAAGAGGAAGGCCAAAGAGGACGTTTATGGATGTGGTGAGAGAGGACATGCAGGTGGTTGGTGTGACAGAGTGGGATGCAGAGGACAGGAGAATACGGCGACAGTTGATCCGCTGTGGCGACCCCTGACGGGAGCAGCCAAAAGTGAATGATGATTTGAAGAAAACACTGTCCACTAATTCATTACCTTATAATCATTAAAATATGTGATGTCATGATAATCCTTAATGAGAGTTTTGGGTCTATGTTATAAGCAGTACATCAGTGCTACATTACTGAGATGGAATGTATGATAACAAACAAGCTTCTTATGGCCATATGGAATCATTTTTATTTTTGGAAAAATTGGCATGAGTTTTTGAAAATGCATTTTAACAAAACACACCTCGATGAAACTGCTACATTAAATTTCACGCCAAGTAGTGGCTGGTTGAAATTGTAATTTTACAGTAGTATTATTAGAGGTAAACATATTTTTAAAGTTGCCTAAAAACAGTTGCTCTATGATGGACAGTGAAATTGTATTGGGCATCACTGAGATTTAACAATATTCTTGCTATACTAGTTATTCTTGATCTTAATTAATGGACTGATAGTGAAACTTTTATGCTCTTTTGACACATAGTTCACTTTGTTATAGCAGTATCCATCCATCCATCCATCTATCCACTTATACAGTACAAGGCTGCAAGGCAACACCAATTCCATATAGCAAACCCAACAGGGCAGTGTTGATGGAAACTTGACAATGCATGAAGTTTTTTTTCCCTCGCGAAATGGATAAAGTTTGACATCATGGTAGAACCTCTTCTCCAAAGTGTGTATACACTGATCAGCCACAACATTAACACCACCCCCTTGTAGAAGAATTGGCTCTTCACCACAGCCAGGTGGCACATCAATAAAGGTAAAAATGAGAAAGATCATATAAAAGAACCAGCACAAGCTAACCAGTAGCAGGTCTATTGATCACTCCAGGTCACTTGTCCATCCTGGCAAACCAGATCCACCCCTTCATGATGAGTGTCTACCCCGATGGCACTCGTTGGTTCTAACAGGATGAATCCCTTTGCCATGTCATTAGGAGTGTGTACGAATGGTTTGAGGAGCATGACAGTGACATCTAAAGATGAAGTGATTTCTCAGCATTATGTTGCAGGTTTCAACATGTGCAGCTGCATCCTTAGGCAGCCATAGAAAGAGTGGCAGCTGTCCGGAGGTGGCCAGAGATGGGAGCCCTCTCATGGGGACTCAAATTCATCACTGCCCTTGTATGTTGACAGAGATTCTTCTTTGGCTGTGTGACCCCAGTGCAAGGATGGAGAGATGGACAGAGACTGGTTTGAATGCTTGTATAATGAAATGAGCAGTTTTATAAGCAGTATTGTCATGGCCTTATTCAGACATGAGCTTGACAGAGAAGTGAGGGGGAGAAGGACACATGTCCTGAACCATCCTGTCTGCCTCACTTGCTATGGCCAGCCTAACATACTATAAGGTGTGAGTTTTGACCAACCATGGCACTTGAAGAAACCCTAAATGCAAATCCATCAAGCAGAAAGCCATGGTTCAGTATAGGCTTCAAGTAGATATTCAAATTTTCATTTCAGGCTCAAACTGAGATTATATTTTATTTCAGGACAAAATCCAGGCCAGTCTTCAAACTATCTCATAGCTAAAATGCTCCGCTACAGAAGGCCAGTATTGTCCTCAGCACGAATGGCATAATCCAAGAATTAAGCAATAGAGCACCAGAACTCACCCACTCACCAGACACTTAAGATTTCACAGCCAACCAAGTTCAAAATGTCATAGTTTTGCTTCCTGCCAGCAGATATCAAATATTTATACAGCCCTGGAAAAAAGTAAGTGACCTCGTCAAAATTGTCAGTTCACTGTCTTTACAATTTATGGCTGTGTGTCAGTGTAAAATGTATATTTTAATATTCTTTTATAAACTACTGATCACGTTTGATTCCAAATTCTAGACAAAAATATTGCCATTCAGAACAACAATTTGCAGAAAATGACAACTGGTCAAAATACCAAAAAATGCAATCTTGTTATACCTTAAATAATGCAAACTAAAATTACTTTCCAGAGCTGGATATATGGCTTAGTGGTTCTGACAACATCCTCTTTAATGAAACAAGTTTACAGGGTGAAATAGCTTTGACAAAACTATTACTGTTATTATTACTGTTAGAAGCAATACTCGTGTTTATGATCAAATTTGTCTGATCTCAGATCTTAATTGTTCTCATATAGACATCTTAACCATTATGCAGAAATTGGATCTTCTCTGTAGCCCCCAGGTCAACATAAAAAAGGTACAGACCCCAAAATATTTAATAGCATGATACACACCGTAACATTATGGGTGACAAAATTACTGTATGGAACTCTGGTACAGGGCTACAAATCTAAATATAAATACAAAAAGAAGCAGAATGTATTTTTTTTATGCGACTCAGTCTGACATTGTACAAGATATACAATTTAAGAAATACTTAAAAATAAGTAATTACATTTAAAAATCAAAGCTCTACAAACTTTAATGTTAAATTAAAATCCAGGAGCAGGGTTAGAAATCAGTCCAGTGATGGGTTACTGGGAAATTAAGATTAAAAAAATCCAAACTGTGATCCAGGGACAAAGTAGGCAAACACTCCAAAAGCTGGTAATCAGAGATGCAACCCAGCCAAACAAAGAGAGGACCCATGCTCCAACCAGCACATGGGTAAAAGGTCACAGGGATGCACACACAAGGACAAGTAACAACTGCTCAGAGCTCACATACAGCAGACAAGAACACATCTCAAAAGGTCTCAGGTAAGAAGGACTGGTGATCAGAGTGTGGGACTCATGGGGAACAGGTGAGAGCTATGATTAGGACACAGGTGTCATCAGTACTCAGGTGACTGGAAATTGGAGCGTTCTGACTGGTGAGTGTGAAGTTGTGGGCCGGACTCCGGAGCTGGAGTCAGGTGTCACAAGGACCCTTTTTGTATTGCATGTGGGGTGACATCATACCGTATATGCAGCATGTATTTTTATTAAAATGATATAAGTTTTTAAGTATAAATGTGTTTACCATCATTAACTCTTGGAAGTTAAAGAATGGACAGAGTCATAATAATTAGCCACCCTCATTCATGGCTTGATCCACAAATTGAACTTAATTACAGATTATTAGGAAGCTATTCCAGGATGATGTTTTCTCTGCTAACACAGCTAAGTACTGCACAGCAAATGAAATCAAAAGTGTTTTTTCTGGTGTTAGAACAAGGTTTGGAAAAGTGTCACTTTAGGGTGGGTGATTTTTTTTTTGTAACAGCTTGGCTATTTTTGAAACAGTGCAAAATATATTAAATTTATCTTCAATGCTTGTCTACTGCTCCATGCAGAAGGTGAATGCAGTCTAGAAAGTGCGAGTTTTCAAATCCTTCAGTTTTATGTAGCACAATGCCTCCCCTTCACATGCAGGAAGATTCAGGCCTTTGTAGAAATGCTTTATTATTGAAACTTTGATGGGAGTGACAGCAATTAGCTTTTACCGCTATGGATTATATTGTCAGACAGTCACTTTAAAGTGGTAGCACTTTTCATGTGCACCCAGATTGCTATCCCCTGATAATCTTAGGCGGGTGGTAAAAAGTAGGAATGAAAAAAAACAAACACAGATTAGCTGCTTATTATGGCAGGTTCCCTCAATGAGTCATTCTGAGAGGGCAGAGGCCTTTGTTACCTTCATACCCTGCTGGAATCGGTAAGTGGCCTCCCTTACTTTGTTTTAGCCATTATATGAAAACTGCCATGGTTTCCACACAAATCAAAGACACAAACAAAGCAAGCAGTGAACTGCCACCCATACTGGCCCTGGCACAATCGTTGTTGGTGGCATACACCCTAGCTAATAAGGGGCAATCAAAGAGACACAAAACATTTTGAGCTATAATGAAGGTATGTTGAAATAATGTGTATAACACAAAGCCCTTTTAAAGTCCAGGTTATGCTTTTCATCCACCTTCTGACTGCTGACCCGGTATAGGGCTGAGAAAAGTTAAATTTCATTTTGAAAAGTAAAATGTTACATTATGCCATTTAACTGTTTAGCAGATGATATTCATTCAAAGCTAAAAAGACCTCTATAAATTAAAAAGGATCAACACATTTTTAAGTACATTTTTAAAAATAATAATAATTACTAATACTTAGTAATAATTAAAGGTGTTTAGCATGCAGGTGAAGAACAAACAGGTGCCCTGTTCTACCATACAGAGGCATGATTTTATGCCTGTACTAGTATTTTTTTACCAATATCCAACGGTGGTTTGAGGTTTCTTGATGTCCTGGGTGAAACCATAAGTGACCAGAAATTTGTGGGACAGGGGTCATCCCATACTGCGCTGACCAGTTGTTGCCGATCTCGCCATTTCCAACATCTGTGGCTTCCCATGCCACTGGTTATCTGTCTTGTTTCGTTAACTTTGTTATCCATTTCTATCACATTCCTTCTGCTTTCTGTTTGTTGGTATGATAAAATAGGATTAACAACACACAGCATAAAATGACAAACATAGGTAAAAGATGTCGCAAACTTAATTACAAGAATTGTATGGTGAACCACATTTGTTAAATTATATAAGAAATAAAGAGCCATTTCAGTATTCCTGATGGATTGATCTCTAAGCACTGTTGGGTAGCACTATTACGTTACACCTCGAGGTTGGAGGTTCCATTCTACGTCTGCGTGTGGGGTTCTCACAGAGTGTGTGGAGTGTGTGTGTGTGTTTGTCTATGTCCATGTATGTACTGTATATGTGTCCCGTGATGACCTCCCTTTGCTTTCAGAAACACCTCAATTCCTTAAGGTGCTAGAAACTTTGAGATTCTGCTCCATGTAATGACTGCAGAAGTGTCAGCTGTACATTCATGCTGGAAATCTCCTGCTCCACCACATCCTGAAGCTACTGTACTGGAGTCAGATCTGGTCACTGGGAAGGCCACAGAAGTAGACTGGACTCATTGTCATGCTTATGGATCTAGTTTGAGAAGACTTGTGCTTTGTGACATGGTGCAGTATCTTGCTTGAAGTAGCCTTTAGAAGATGGGTGAATAATGGCCATAAATGGATGCACATAGTCAGGATCAGTACTCAGATAGGCTGTGGCATTTACATGATGATCAATTTGTGTTAGGGGGCACAATGTGAACCAATAACATGTTCCCCATGTCACTAAGTCACCAGCAGCCTGAACATTGACATAAGGCAGGTTGGGTACATAGATTCATGCTGTTTGTGGCAAATTCTGACGCTACCACTGGGATGTCACAGTAAAAATTGAAATTTATAAGACAAGATGATGTTTTTCCTGTCTTTAGCTGTCCAGTGTCAGTGAGTCAGTGTCTGCACCAGACTCGGTTTCCGGTTCTTTTCTGAAAAGAGTAGAACCTGATATGCTCTTCTGCTGCTGTAGCCCATCCCCATCAGGGCTTGACATGTTGTGCATTCAGAAATGCTTTTCTGCCCACCGCTGTTGTAAAGTGGTTATTTGAGTTAGCCTTCCTGTTGGCTCGAGCCAGTCTGGCCATTCTCCTCTGACCTCTTTCATCAGTAAGGCATTTCAGACCATAGAACTGACGATCACCATTGTGTGTAAACTCTAGAGACTGTTTTCTATGAACATCCCAGGAGGTCAGCAGTTTCTGAAATACCCAGTCCACTGGAGCTAACAACAATGCCCCAGTCAAAGTCACTTAGCTAACATTGTTTTGTTCTTCTGATATTCGATTCTGACCAATAACTGACATCTAAGTGATTTTATGCACTAAGTTGCTACCACGTGATTGGCTGATTAGATTTTTTCACGAATAAGCAAGTGTACAGGTGTTCATAATATAATTAACTTTTGAGTTTATATGATGCATCACAGATTCTCTACAATTAACAATAAGCCACAATATTGTTCTGATTCATAATCCTGCCAACAATTTGCACAACTACGTTTTTTTTTTTAAACTTTATTTGCAATAAGCTCTTATTGGTCCCCTATGCATCATACAAATATTATATAACAATTTACATATAGATACAATACATGGGCTCCCATTTTTCTACTCTTAATTTTTCTTATACCTCCTCATGTCATTTCTGATTTATTCATTGTTAATATACTGCATGTATGCAAACACATCAAGCAGCCCAGCCAGTGATACAAAATCATAAACTTTTCATAACCCCCATGAACTAATAAAAGTCAAGTACATCATTTAAACTACGACACTATGTCATTCTGTAGCAAGCTCACCAACCCGAATGCACATTTGCAAACTATTTATGCAATAATGACTACAGTTCCAAAAACTATTTCTAAATAAAAAGTCATGTATTTAAAAACTAATGACTGCTTTTCCCTAATGATGATTAGCACTCAACCCTTATTATTGGCTGTTGGGGTGCAGTTCTGTTACCTGTATACCCATTGAAATAATACAGAATTAATTAGATGCTGTTACCAAGCACCTTCATGATCTCAGAACATTACTAACAATATATACCAAGCTTGGCGTGTGTTGTATTTAGCAGAAGAAGAAGGTGAAGCCCAACTTGCTGTTAAATAGTCCAACTGAAGAGAGAGGGAATATTTTTCAGAGGCTGCCTCAGTGACTGCCATGAATCTATCACCTATTGAGATCAGTATGACAGCACCTGTTCCAGATGGATGGTAAGCAGAAGAAAGGGGAACTGGAGTGATATCGCGGCTTTCCTGCGTCGTTCCTCCAAGTAAAAATGACATCATTACAACATGAAAATGAGACCTACAGCTTTGACTAACAGATCTTAGATTTGTATTATATTTATATATTTTCTTTTCGTAAAGAATAATCTTTGAAAATCTCATTAGTCACAACCCCAGAGTAGGGCAAAAAAAGATATATAGCGTTTCTGACAAGATACAAGAAAATATAGGTTTGAGCAATGGGTTTTGGTCATGAGGCATAAAGAAAAAAATAGACTGTGCAATTTATTCAGACATGAAAGCAACATTTCTTGTTTTAATAAATGATAACCAGTAGAATATAATCGTCTTAATGGACTTGGGATGGAGAAAAAAGAAAAAAACAAAGCATAAATACCAAAATCGAGAAATGCGGAAATCTGTGTAACCGCTCTAAAAACAAATTAAAAACGACATGTATTTGTAGCAGCCTTCCAGCATCCATGACATTGTTGGCTCTCTTTCCTGCATGTGCTTTTTCTAGATAATTGTAAGTGGGTTTAAGTTTGCTGCAGTTAATTTGCTCCTTTCTTTCCTCCGTCATGTATATTGTTTCCTGAATAGTTCTAAAACAACTTGAGGTACATTAATCACTTACATCCCATAGGTGCTACATCCACAACACCACTGACGTATACTGCGTGATTATTTTATAACGATAGCATAGGAACTAGGTGTGTCCCTAAAATGGATCATATCTCCTCATTTAAAGGCTCAATAACATGAGCACTTGTGGTTAAAACTTGAAGATGCAGGAGCAGTATGTATAAACAACACACACAAAAAACTATTTGCTTTCATCTTCTTCATCCTGAGATGTAGATTTGCCAGGGGATGCTTAAATGGCATCTTAAATTACAAGCTATCACACATAGATCATTCCACAGTCTAAACAGGGCTTGATGTGATGATAGAGATATGCATTTTGTGACAGGAAATAAAGCTTTCACCTGCACCAGGACATCAGTTCTGAAATCTCTCTGCTATCAATCACAATCTTCAAAGGTAGATAAAACACTTCAGGCAGAGGAATAGAGATCTGAGAGTTGATTATCTGTTCCATAATATGTGATACCTAACACTGGAGATCTTTAAATACTTAAACCCTTTAATGTTACCCGTAATATTTTGAATGGAAAACAAGAATAAAAATGGAAGCTCATTCCTGTAAGGCTTATTTTGTGTATATAATTCAGTCATGCCCCGCTGTTCCTTTAGGCTCACATTAACAACACCTATGAAAATTATGGTTAATCAAGTATATATGTAAATGTCAAGTGAAATTAACCCTTGTTCAAAATGTGGTTCTCCATAATTGGAGCAGTGTTAATTATATTACCTGTGCAAATGTCACGAGCACCTGCAACAAGCAACAAGCAAAAGAGAAGGAATGAAGTACTCTACAATTTTTTCCAAGTTTCACTATTTCTTTTTTGCAATATATATTCTGCATGAAAAAACAATGTACACACACACATACACACACACATACGCACACACACACTGTAATGAAAGAACTAATGCCTAGGCAGGTTGAAGACATTTTCTGTATTAGTTATTAGACATATACTACTGCCTTTGATCCAGTAGTTCAGAATATCCATCCATCATTCTTCTATAACCACTTCTCTACAGGGGCACAGTTCTTACCCTTTGAGCCTATCCCAGGAAGGGATGGAAGTCCATTGCAGGGTACCTGCACAAACACTGTGATAGGCTCCAGGTTAACTCTGTGGTCCTGTACAGGATAAGCAGGTTTGATGTATGGATGTATGGATGGATGGATGGATTGATTAAGCAATGTTGAACACCTCCTACTTACAACAACATGAATTA
>JAACJT020002563.1:0-11804 GCA_009936485.2 Gymnarchus niloticus
GCCCGGGACTATGTAAAGCGCTTTGTGACCGTGCTCTGTGTTAAAAGCGCTATATAAATAAAATTGAATTGAATTGATGAATAAAACATCCCCCCAAACTTTACACTTACCTTTTTTCCTTTGGCAATATTGTTTTTCAATCTTTAAAACTGAAAGCACTGGTGAACTGGTGAATTATAACATTTGAAGGCTCAGCTGACAGATAAGTGAGAATCTGTTATACTCATGTGGCCAGCTAGGGGTCCCACACTGAAAGTGGTTATGTAAAGACACCAGGTCATTTTAAATGCTTGGTCTCAAAGTCAGATCCCTACCTTTCATACCTATCTAGCATTCCTGTAAAAGGTAGAGACTGGACTTGGTTTCAGGTTCAAATATAAAATGTTACTATATCAACTTGTTAAAACCCACAATGTTTTTGCAAATACAATGCATATGAATAACATTTATGAGCTGTATCTATATGTGATCAGTCTTTCTACATGTAGATGATAGAAACCCAAGTGATACCAAGTTTCCAAAAATACCAACAGCTGATGGGCTTCAGTATGACATGTTTTATTTCATCCCCTCCCCCACCGTTTAGGATTAAAAACACTAGACAGATCCAAAGTTCAAAAGTGCCGAGCAAAACAGGACAGGGAAGACAGGTGGAGGACCCACAAGGACAGGGACAGACACCAGAAAGGGCCACAGAGGGCACACAACAGGGGATGGCAAAAACTGCACAGGGCAAGGAAACCCAAACTGGGGAAAAACAGCTGTGGCTGAGCCAGGGGTCCTACAGGACCCCAGGAGGTAGACCCAGGTACACAGATCCCCCTGAACTTCAGCCAGTCAGCAGGACTAGATGGCATCAAGGGACCAGTGGGACCAGGTGGTGCCCAGGGAGCAGTGGGGCTGGGACCAGAACCAGAGCAGGAGGGCACCATGGGTACTGTGGGGCGGGGACCTGAGGAAGACAAGGGATCTGGGACCAAGCAGCTGCCCCAAACAGCATGCCCCCACCCCCCTCTCCTGAAGAACCCAGATCAGTGCTGAGGCAGGGACCCACAGAGCAGGACTTCAGGCAAGGTCCAGAGGAGCCCCTTCCAAGTCCTTCAGCCACAAGTCAGAAGGGTCGGCCCCCTCAGGGGTGGCTGTGGCCGGGGAGTCAAGCATTGGCTGGGCTGTGGCCAAGGGGGCAGGTGGACATCCAGGCAACAACCACCAAAAATGACATGGTGGGTGTCAATAGGACATCAGGAAGCAGCAAGGCAGGCGCCAACAGGACATCAGGGGACAGAGAGGCAGGCGCTGACAGGATGGTGACCAAGGAGTCGGCCGGACTGCAGTAGGAGCCAACAGGACTTCAGGGGGCACTGGGTGAGGCACCAGTGGGGGAGCAGGAGACAGAACAACAGCCAGCTGCGGGGAGCCTGCTGGCAGATCATGGGTTTCACACTTGACAATCCCTCTGACCTCCATCAGCAGGTGCAGAATCTCCTCTGCCTCTTGGGGATAAACATCAGGGGCAAGCTGGGAGAGCTTCTGATGGGCCAAACAGAAGAGAGCCCTGGCCTCAAGAGTCCTCTAGACCACCAGGTTCATCCTCTGCACAAGGGTGAAGTCCAGGAGGGCATAAAAGTCCACCATAAGACCTGGCCATTCCAGTGGTGCTGGCCCTCCCTTGGTTCTCTGAGGTCAGGGTACTAAAGGAATTTAGTCAGCAGGATGCATGGATGCACAGAGGCTAGGGGGGCAACCCAAGCTAGTAGGGTTGTTGAAGAGTCCAGTCATTATCACATCAGGAGCAAGGAAGGACTTGGAGGCAGGCATAAGGGAAAACAAACAGGAATCTATTATCCCAAAACTAAACTGAACCAAACAAGATCTCAGGGCTCCAAAAACCATGCACCAGAGCACAACAGGCCACAGGCACCACATAGGAGTAACTTCAATGACTGGACTGAGGAACACAGGACAGGGAAGCACTTTTAAACAAGACTAACAAGGGGACAACAATTAACAGGCATGTCTCATTAGGGCCACGCTGGGAAAAAAAAAAGAAGGGGCAGGTAGGCAGGGCATGACATGTGCAAGTAATGCAATGACTAATTACTGGGGAAAGTTCTGTGTAATTGAGAGGCAGAGGGCATAGGTCATCAACTGTTCAGTAACCTGATAGCCTGTGGAAAGAAGCTGTCCTTGAAGCAGCTGATGCAGGTGGAAATGCACCAGTGACGCTTCCCTGAGGTTAGGAGAGAGAAAAGGCAATGAGCTAGGTGGCTGGCGTTGTTGATGACCGTCTTGGTCCTTTTTTGGCAGCAGGAGAGGTAGATGGACTTGAGGCGTGTAAGGTCTGTGCTGATGATCTTGGAGGCCGTTTGGACAATCTTTTGCAGCAGCTTGAGGTCCTGGGTGGTTAGGTTCCCCATCCACATCGTAATGTATCCTGTCCCAGTCCAAAGCTCTTCCGTCTCCTCAGGAAGAACAACCTCTGTTGAGCTTTCTTGAGGATGCAGCTGGGGTTCAGAGACCAGGAGAGAGAGTCGGTGACCTATGTGCCCAGGAACTTGAAGCTGCTGACAGTCTTGATGGGAGAGCCATTGATGGTTAGTAGACAGTGGGACCCTCTGGTCTTCCTGAAGCCATCAATGATTTCTTTGGTCTTGTTGATGTTCAGGGACAGGTTGTTGTTGTGCATCACTAGGAGAGAGCATGAGAGGTTAACCAAAGAAAACTCTGTACCTGCCTTCTAAAATGAAGTCAGCATTTTGCTCTGTTTCTTCCAGCTGTAAGCTTGATGCAGAAATATTTAATGGATAAATAAGTTTTCTTGGCTTTTTGAGCACAGTGAACACAGCTGACCAACTTAAGATGAGTGTTGACCTTGGACACCATGATAATGCCAGGCATGAGCCGTGCCAGAAAGCCTGACATCTGTTCCAGAAAGTGTCCACTATGACACTATATGGGTGCTGCAGTTCAGCATGGCCCACCCGAACCTGCGCAGCAGGTTTTTCTTCACGTTTTAGACACAAATCTTTCATGTCTTTATGCTTATTTATTACCCATGTTTATGACATTAAGGAATTCTTAGACTATGTGTGCATTGTTGTTTCTAATTATTTCAGCATACAGGATGACACTTTTTCAAAAATATGTACATTTTCACAAAAGGACAGTCAATTTGACCGTCACTTTTGACAGTAAACGTTGGACATTAACCAAAGTCTTTGGCACAATTAAGTAATTTTGGAAGTTAAGGTTAGGGTTAAATGTATGCAGTTGCATGCCTGCTGCATTGTGCTGCCTGTGACAGTCTCCAGTTAACTCCCCCTTGACCCTGTACTGAATAAGTCGTTACGAAAAAGGCAACATTATTGTTTGCCAATCTCACTTTGAGCTACGAGAATATACTAAAATATACAGAGAATGTAACCAATGCAATACAGCCCGCTTCAACATATGTAATATAGCGGGCTGTATTAAGCAAAATTTTTACAAAATTTTATATTTTGCACTAGGTGTCACTATTGAGCCAATCTTGCTTATAGAATGCTATCAAGTGGATGTCTACTGCAAAAACAAGTACACTTTCATTTTGCTGGATTCTAATAGTGAAACAGTCTATACTTTCTCTCAAATGGCTCTTTTCATTATCTTTCCATGTCTTGCAAATAATAATTTAATGAAATTTCATAAAATAAACTCAGAACATGAAACAAATGATTCAGATTAATTTGTTTATGATAAACTATTGGTATAATAAAATTAGAAAGACAGGAACCAATTAGGCAAACAGACAGCAAACATAGAATAAGAGATGTAATTTGTCTGATGCAAACGGCAATCCAGTGACTGAGTTGGCTATTCATCTTGCAGGATGTTTGGGATCACTAGAAAAGCCACAGTGAAGACCTTTGCCTTTGACATTTTTTTTCCTTTCCTTTCAACCTCCCTCACCAATCTTCAGAAACTTATTTATGTCAGGGATTAATGAGGCACAAACTTTGGCTTCCCCAAAGATTTACTCTGTGACTCCCACAATGATTTATTACTTTTGGGCACAAATTTCACAATGGTGCATTCGTTCAGATGACCTTCACCAATGTATGGGTTGTTTCTGTTTGTATCAGTAGTGCCTTATAAACAGTTGTGGTTTTGAATACAGATCAGCCTACTTTTCCAAACATGTAGTCAGAAAGGGTGCCTTAGTACCCTCCCTGAAGGCCCTGAAGTATTCATGGGATCCCTGCAACACTCTTCCCCTTTCTGATAAAGTCTTTTGAGTCTCCGATGTGCAGATGAGTCATTCATTTGTAAATTATGTGCGAGCCTTCACAACATTTAAAGTGTCCATTTTTTTTGAAGTGACAATTCTTTTGTTTTTCAGCAAAACATTATATACATAACATGTACCATCTCCACCTTACCCCCATCATGACCCCATCCAGGAGAAGTGGTTCAGAGATGGATGGATAGATTAATATCAATTTATGAAGAGAAATATTATTAAATACCTCATGTAAGTGGAAAAGTTTCTGAAACAAACCAGATCATGTTGTATGTATAATGACTGCTACCTGGTAGTATTAGAAAAGGAGCACTAACATAATGGTATAATTTTTTTGTACCTGTAAAAATCTGTGAACTTTCACATAATGAAGGGTTTTCTCATTAATAGTGAGCTTCAAATTTAATTGTGGGAAATGATAAGCTACTTCTATCAAATGGTATACAGTACATCTTAATAGCTGCCTAAATGTACAGTTATCCTCTAATTCTGCAGGTAGCAATAACAATAATTCCTGATTGGGAAACTGCATCATTTTTTGTCAAAATTATGTAATAAAATATAAAAAGTGCTGATAGGACCCTCGGTTGTGTGAGGAATACATCCAACACTGACTGAACTGTTTTAATACCTGACTTTGACTATAGCCACCCTTTAATTTGATTTCAATTTGAAAAAATGTCGTGGAAACTGTCTCATTTTGAAAGGAGAATTTCATGAAATGTTTCCCTCAATGAATTCCTCAAAACCTCAGGTTACAGGTTGTGAACATGGTCATAATCTCACAAACAGCCTCCAGTTCCAAGAAGCTGTCTTCTTTCACAAAGACAGGGGATCTTCTGCTTCCACAAATCCAGAAAATCAAGTGATTAAAATTTTTAAGTATTTAAGAAAAGGACGTATACAATTTCCAATAAAATGTCTCTTTGGGTGCCATAATCACCTGAAATACTGTTGTGGGGTTAGGTCCAGCACTGCAGAATTAATATTGTATCTATAAACAGTTAAACACATTTGGCCCTTCGTTGCTGTTGTAGTGTTGATGGTATGCTAGCATTCAGTGGCTCCCCTGCAATACACAGGGACACAACTTCACAAAAATAGTAGTTATATGCAACATAAGCTGTAAAGGAAAGTTTCAATGGATTTATTACTTTATTTTCTTCTGCTTTTAATTCTGTTATTTGCTTAGTGTTTTATTGAGTAATTAATCAAAATTAATTTACATTGGATTGTATTCAAAGTAAAAAAAACTTTGTTTGACGATATTTATAATATGTATATATAAAGACTCAGAGGAAATCTCAAGCCCCTTTGTCATAAGTGTCATTATGTAGAAGTGCCATTGCATTCAAACCTAGATGACCCACTTGCCCTTGTTTGATAAAGATGAGGGGACAGCTTCTGACTTAACATTCTGCTACTGCTTGCACAGAAATCAAGGTGTTTCTTTCCTGCCAGGTCCTTGTAGGCCACAAGTTTTCCCATGTGACAATTAGATTTTAGTAAAAGTGAAAAGCCAACATAATAACGCTGAATGAAATGAATGCAAATGACTTGTTTACATTGAAATATTCTTGTCCTCTGCAATCTTTCTATCCCATACCTTAAGATATAGACATGCAATAGACAATGATACTGATATTATGAATAGCAGAACTGTAACAGGACACCAGTTTATTTTATCTGTGTATATTCAGAGTATTGGTAATGGTATTGTTTTTGGAATACTTGCATCAATTAAATGACTGACCATTACTGAAGGACTCACGAAGGTTCCAGTGAATTGAATACTAGGCTTAGTCTGAAACTGCTATGGTAATGTAAGAACCCCTAAACTCTGTGCTACTGGACTATCTACGTCTCATTAACTAAAGTAAATCCAAAACAGCAGCAAATGCACTGTAGGTGCTTAAAATAACCAAATTAGCAGTAATCCAACCATATATATTACAATTAGTAAAAACCACATTCTGTACAGGCCTAGAACAGAAATGTAGGCACTCAATCATCACATTCAATGTCATACTGATATCCTTAATGATACTGTGTTGTAAAAGTCTGGCAGCAAATTCAATCCATCCATCCATCCCTCCATCCACCCATTCATCCATCCAAGCAGATATTTTACTTAGAGTAATACAGGTGTTTACTGGGAATGGAATGACTGAGATACAGACTGTGATATTATTGAACTAAATTGAAATATAGAAAGTAAAATGGGCAGAGAAGAACCTATGAACCCCATTTTCTCCTTTCCTGTAACTGGACAATGAGGAGGCTTTACTGAGGCGTGTTCCTGAAAATAAATTACGGTAACATTTGTGATCCATTTGCAGATCTAAGCAGTATTAAATTAATATTTTCAGAGAGATGATCGGAACGTACTTGGCACAAGACATCTGGAAATATTCTGCATCAGTCTAGTATCTTCTCAGAAACATACAGATTGTGCTTAATGATTAAAGATTGTTTGTGAACAGCAATTCAAAATGCCAAATGAGATAGTATTAAAGCTGTGTTACAATGATGAGAGATACAAAGTTCCTGGGAGTGAAAATTTTATTGCTCTCTGAAAATGAGCAGTTTCTTAGTAAAATTACAAATGATTGAACCATTTGAACAACACAGAGGCAATGTTATGGCTGGCCCTGATGCTGTTCTTCATTTTATTCTCAATCAGCTTGTGATGCTCTTGCTAAATATTTCTGAAATGGTTTAGCTCAGCTCCATTGGGAGGGATGTTATGAAAAATTAGCTGAATTAAACTGAACTGAAAAGTATTATTTTATGCTGACAGCTTTTATTTGTTCTGTGAAGCATTTTATTCAAATATATTATTAATGGATACCTTTCCAATAAGTTACAATAAAAATATAATTTTTTTTTTGCTAAGCTCAGTGTTTTGCACATGGATCTTAAGTCTAGAAAAAGATCACATTAAAAAGTCTGATTAGACAGCAATAAGTCTTTTGCTTAGTCCTTGATTTCAAAGCCACCAATATGCCTGACTATTCTAAATGATGGTGATATATCACTCTTGATAAATGCTTTCTGCAGCATAACAAAATATATAGGCAAACTCAGTGTTCAGTCTTCACTGATTTTATTTTTTGCTTGCACCTTGATCACTGTATTCATATTCATTTAAAAAGAATCAACTGCACATTTGCATGTTTATGTTATATTAGTTTTTTCCATTATCTCCAAGTGTAGAAAGCATATGATATTTGTCAGGTTTGTAATTTAGTGATGAGTAAATACCAGCTTGGTAAATTAATGGCACATTATGTGACCTACAACTAATGAAACATGCATACAAATGTTTTCCTTTTGTTTGTTTACTTAAAAACTGTATCGTACTTGCACAGATCAAAAATTTGGTTTTACTACTTTGCTTGTATTGCTATTATTTCTAAATAAATTCATAAGTAAACAAACAGATAACGTACTGGACCAGAAGTAATGTTGAAGAGCTTTGAATATATTTAGTAGAAAGCCAATCATGTGTGGATCCTCTGAGATGTGAGGTAAATGTAAACCCCAGTGACAGTACATGTTTTTTCACAATTTAATTTCAAAAAAAGAGAAGCAATACTCCATTATTCCAAGTGGGGTTTAATCAGAAAATCAATGGCTCCTTGCTTCAGAGGAATAAAGGAGGAAAAAGTGGGCAATCATGCCACATCTAAAACGAGTCATAACTGTAACCTCTGCCACCTCTCCACAGCACCGGGAGCTCTTTAACATTGCATGTGATGAGAATTGTTTTTAATATTGCTTAAATCATGTAAGCAAGAGACACAGGGTATTTTGAAAGTTAACTAAAAACAGTACAAAAGCATAAAAGTCACAATCACCAGGCCTGTTCCCACAGAGAGGCTTCAATACAGGGATGTATGTGCAAAGTAGAGGTTTAATCACTTAGCAAAAGGCCAAACAGAAACACTGGGTGTTCCCCAGAACCATAGTGAAACTAGAAGCCAACAAGACACCAGAGGCCAAACTCAATGGCACAGACTGTGAACCATCTAACAGCCAGCACCAGGCAAGAGAACAGATGGAGCCAAAAACACTTGACTCTACATATATGGAGAGCACACAGGTGAAACACATGAGGGTAATGAGGGTATGATCGTCGGCAATTACGGAACACAACAGGGAAATACAATGGGTAAACACCAAACCCCGGTCAGTACTTTGGGGATTGGGAGTGCTGGAACCCTGGCACTGATGTTACAATAAAACTGTTTTTAATGCATATTCATCAGCTTTGTATAAAAATAAATACACTGTGTAAAAAAGAAATCTTATAAATCTTAAGGTTGGGAGACCTTTTGGGCAAGGTCTCCTTACTGAGAACAGCAAAATATATTACTGTAGTAGTTTCCAAGCTTTTACTACTTGTAACAAAAAGTGACATATCATTGACTACAGAGAACAGATAAAAAAAAATGGGCCCCATCAGCAAATTTTAATTATTCATACACAAAACTTAATTTTGGTTCGAAGAAAAAAGACCATGTTGAACATGGAATTTAACCAATGTATACACGGCTGTATATAATATAGCATTATGACAATACCAAGTCGTGTAAATTATTAAAAATGTCAACCATAAACTAATTCATGTCATTACTTTTAAGATGGGTGTGTAGAATACACTGTATGCATGATGGCCCTGAAGTGCAATGCAAAACACAAAGGAAAAAAATTTGAATCCAAACACTGAGTAAATGCAAAACATCTGTTTTATTGATTTTCCTAACATGAATGTTTTGAATAATTTATTTTGCCATTGTTCTAAACAGCAGCAACTAATGAAAAAAGACGGAAAGTTTGGAATACTTTATAACTAGGAATAAGTCTTCTTTGTCCACTCTTGAAAAAAACAAGCCAATTAACTGAAGCTTCTTACTTTTGATGAAGCTATTTTTGATTGTATCCTGTTAGTTCCCTGGACCACTTGTGAATTAACTACGGTTTTATGAGCACAGGTTACTAACAATTTCAGGCAACAGCGTGAAACTTTTATGCAGTGTTTCAATCATTGCGTGTCCCAACAGCATTGCAGTCATACAATCTAGTTACAGCCCACTTTCAATAAGAAAAAAAAGACTTAGTTAAAAAGATTTTAAAAAGACTTTTTACAGAGGGAAATGCTATGGAGCCTTTGTTCTAATGCTTTAGTATGCAGTTTTAATCTGTTAAATCTTTGTTACACATTTCTTACTAATTCTGAGGTTAATTAGTGGCCTACCACACCCTCCCTCCACTTCAGCTGTCCAGTCTGACCAGCTTGCTGCCTTCTGAGCCACCAAACCTGCTCTGATCACTGGACTGCAATCTCCAATACCCTGTTGTCTGCTGACTATTACTGGATTATGTTCTTATTTGTACCTATTGTTCTGATTTACATTAATTAAATTGTCCTGCCTGGTGCTGGCCTGAGGAGGAAGGGCTTCCCCCTTGAGTCTGGTTCCTCCAAAGGTTTCTTCCTTCTGAGGGAGTTTTTCCTTGCCACTGTCACCTTCGGCTTACTCTCTGGGGACTCCGGGCCCAGGACTATGTAAAAGGCTTTGTGACATTGCTTCTTGTTAAAGGCGATATATAAATAAAATTGAATTGAATTAATTAATTCGTTCAAGGTAAAATTATAGTGATTTGCACTAAAAACTGTGTGAGGGACTGGAGACGCCACCGAGCAGAGGCCAGGTAAGATGTGCCGTCGCGCAGTTATTCTATGTCCCCAAACGAAAAAATAAAGCCACATTGGTGCAGAGCAGTAATGAAACTAAAAGGGACCGCCGGCACTAGGGAACCTTCGTCAGGCGGCATACAGGGGGCAGTTGCTTTCCATCAGGCAGGAGCGGATTGCTTGGTCTGGTTTGTCCACAGAAAGAAGGGGGGGGGTTGGATGAGGAACTCACCTGGTCTCCTCGCCTGCCACTCCCATCAAACTGTCTGAAATTACATTAAATGGGTTAGCCCAGGGGTATCAAACTCCGGTGCTGGGGGCCGTTGTGGGTGCAGATTTTCGTTCCAGCCAATTCCTGCTTTTATGTGAACCCCTATCTCATTTAATCAAGCCCTCCATCATTCTATATTTACTGTATCAATCAGCAAATTCTCAGCAGAGTTTAGTTATCCTTTAAAGATTTTTTTAAAGGGTGAGATGTTGCTTCTTAATATCACTCTCCTTTCTCCATTTGTTGCTAATTATCGCAGCAGTGGAAACACAAATTAGGTCATTGGTGCTCTTTAAGGCCTAATGAGCAGCATTGACCTAAAGTGTGTCCACTACTGTGATAATTAGCAATTGACACAGACCACAAAGAAAGTGCTAGTAACACCCTTTTTACTGAAGTAGCTTAATGTCATTTGAAAAACTCTGGAGAGTCAATCTCCCTTTTAGGTTTGTTATTGACAGTAAATATAAAATGATGGAAATAGGGCTATGATTAAATGATAGGGGTTCGCGTAAAAGCAGGAATTGGCTGGAATGAAAACCTGCACCCACAGTGGCCCACCAAGACTGGCATTTGACACCCCTGGTTTAGCTGATGGTTGGGTCCTCCTTTTTTCCAGGATCCCTCACGTCCTTTAAACCCGTGGCACTTCCGCATTTGGCAACTGCGATTGGAGTGCCAGTTCCGTCTACTCACATGTGCGGGTGGCAAATGGCTGCGATTGGTGCGGCAGAGCGCTGGCATGTAACCGAAGAGGGTGGGGTGGCTTCCTCCTCCCCAGCCTCAGACAACTATTTCAGCACAAAACTTAATTTTCTGTTGAATTCAGGGGTGGATCTAGAATTCTTTTAATACAGGGGCCACAAAGAGGCCACATTTTACACAGAGGGGTAAAGTATATGTCCAACATCCATGCACAATTCCTTATTCAGTACATTTTACTAGTTGTTCTTTGTTTGCTGTTGGCTGGCTCTACAGTTTTGAGCAAAGACGCACATTGAATATATTTTACAAGTTGTTCCACAATCATTATGTGTACTTCAAAAAAGCTCAGAAAAAAACAACTTACATATCCTCTACCTACATAAGTCAGTTACAATCCACATTTTACTAATTTCAAAAAGAATAATTCTAGGATTTTTATGACTGAAGCTGAAATGCCTCACAAAGTCATCCATATAGAATGGCTTTGCCCATCTGGATTCAATGCTCAAGACCCCCAAGTGACTCAAAAGGTCATCCCCCATTGTTGTTCTCAGGTGGTTTTTAATAAAGCTAAAGGCTGACAAGCTTCACTCACGTGAAGCACTGCTGACAGGTATTACAATAGCAATCCTGCCCAGCCTGAAAAGCTCATGAAATACCCCCTTGAAAGGTTTGAGAAAAACCACAGATTCAAGAAGTGTACCGAATCTCTGAATTCCATTTTTTTCTTTCCTCTCCAAAACTTACTTCATCTGATACATGTCCCAAATTCAATTTAATTCAATTTTATTTATATAGCGCTTTTAACACGAAGCACGGTCACAAAGCGCTTTACATAGTCCTGGGCCCAC
>JAACJT020002564.1:0-11800 GCA_009936485.2 Gymnarchus niloticus
TGATAGATTGATTAATCCTGCTCCACCCATCTCATCCGATGTTCTTACAGTTGATAAATGCAATGAATTTGCAGCCTTCTTTAGTGACAAAATCAGAGCTATAAGAGAAAACACAGTGAGTACTTGTCCCCAAAACCTGGATGTTAATCCACTACACTGGATCACTCAAAGTAGTCTGTCCATGTTACCTCTTGTTGACATTAACTCACTGAACAAAGTCATGCTTCTTTTGAACTCCTGGAACTGCATCCTTGATCCTCTTCCCACAAAGTTTTTTAAACAAGTTCTAAGCTCATTGTCAGTAGATGCTCTGAATATTATCAATCTTTCTCTAAAAGAGGGAACTTTTCCACAATGTCACAAAACCGCTGTTGTCAGGCCTTACAGAAGAAAAGTAATCTTGATGGTTTACTGCTTAGTAACTATAGGCCAATATCTAATCTTCCATTTCTTGGTAAAATACTTGAGAAAATTGTGTCTGTTCAGTTGATTGACTATCTCAACACTAATAACTTCTATGAGATGTTTCAGTCTGGCTTTTGGTGGACCCCCTAGTATGGAAACGGCTCTTCTCAAAGTGCTAAATGATTTGAGATTAAACAGAGACTTAGGTAACTCCTCTATTCTTGTCCTTCTAGATCTCAGTGCTGCCTTCGATACGGTAGACCATGAGATTCTGCTGAACAGGCTGCATGCATGGGTTGGCCTCTCAGGTACAGTCTTAGATCGGTTCAGATCTTATCTAAATGGGCATGAATATTGTGTTGCACTTGGTTCCCATGTCTCAAAGCATCAAAGTATCATATGGGGAGTTCACCAAGGCTCAATTTTAGGCCCAATATTAGTCAATCTATACATGCTACCGCTCTCAAGTATAATAAATAAATATAAAATCAGCTTCCATCAGTATGCAAATGGCACAGTTATATCTGTCTTTAGCTCCTGATGCTCATGGGTCTATCTGCTCATTAGTTAAATGCATTGATGACATAAATTCTTGGATGTCTCAAAACTTTTTGCAACTGAATAAGGAAAAAACAGAGATGCTTGTTATTGGGAATGAAATATAGAGGAAGGAAATACTGGTGTACTTAAAATCAATATCTCTGAAAGCCAAGCAACAAGTTAGGAAATTGGGAGTCCTTTTTGAGAGCAATCTTAGCTTTAAAAGTCATATAAGCAATGTATGGAAAACTGCATACTATCACCTCCATAATATCACCAAAGTCTGGGGTATGCTGTCATTTGTTGACTGTGAAAAACAAATACATGCTTTTGTTTCAAGCAGAATAGATTACTGTAGTGCACTGTTGGCTGGCTTCTCAAAGAAATCTATTACATATTTACAACGGGTTCAGAATGCCGCTGCTAGAGTGCTAACACGTAGTAGTCATAGGGATCATATTTCACCTATTCTTAAAGCCCTTCATTGGCTTCCATTGTCTTTTAGGATAAATTTTAAAGTTTTTCTATTAATTTTTAAATGTTTACATGGTCTTTTCCCACCCTACCTCATTGACATGATTGTAAGGTATGTCCAAGGTAGATCACTTAGATCATGCAACAGTAATTTATTGGTCATTCGAAATACCTGGCTGAGGAGGGGGAAGGCAGCTTTTAGTTACTATGCTCCCAAACTCTGGATCTCTCCCTGGAAATTTGATAGCTACTGCATGTCATAGTACTTTTAAAACTAGGCTGAAAACACATTTGTTCACCATTGCATTTAATAACTTGTGATGATGAGTTTTTTATTTAGTGTGTTATTTTTTCTTCTGAATTTACTTTTAAGTTTTTAATTTTAAACTCTTTCATGCTTTTAATTTTGTTTTATTTTCTGACTTTTTCTAAATTTTGTTTTTTTTGTTTGTTATTTCTCTACTTTTTAAAATGCATGTTAATCACTTTGTAAACCTTCTGGGTGAAACAGTGCCATATAAATAAAGATTGATTGATTGATTGATTGATTGATTGATTGATTGATTGATTGAATCAGTTGGTAGTTTTTCGTATGAGGATCCTTTGTCTTAGGACGTTATGCTTTGTTTTCTTTGTGGATGATACAGAACTTACTTAAGTGATTCTATTTTACATTGTGGATTCTCCAGTCCAGCAGACAGCAGTTGAACCCCAGAATCCTCCAGATGATTTTCACTCAGATCCAGCTCTCTGAGACTAGATGAGTTTGAGCTGACAGCTAAAGACAGGACTTCACAGGATTTCTCAGTAAGGTTACACCTGTTCAGCCTGAAAAGGAAAGCATATTAAATGAGACATTTTCACACACTCCTGATATGACATATCCTATAAGAACTGTCTAGTCAGGAATGTGCTCAGGCCACAGGTGATACAATGTTCAGTACATTAACAGATCTTTGTGTCTGAGGGATGTCCACGTTGACTAAATTTAATATGTCCTCTGTTCACTTATTGTTGTCATATAAATGACTTAAAAATCTGAACCACCTACAGAAACTTAGAGTTCTAATTCTTTAGTCTTCCAAACAAAAAATTTTTATATTGTTCTGGTGCATGCTGGAAATATTTATAGCGCCCCCAATTATTATAATAAATAATGTACAGAAAAAAATGACAGTATGTTACTTCATAAATTTGGATGAAGAATGGCATCTTTGAAACTTGATACATCGTTCAGGTATATTCTGCACGTTATACAAACAGAGCATTATACAAACAGTGTATCACCAGAAGAGACCCAGGACTCACAGAGCTGTTCTGGATGCCTTGACCACAGGCAGCAGCCTCAGAAGACCTTCATCTGATCTGATGTATTTTTTCAGGTCAAACACATCCAGCTCCCCTTCTGATGTCAACAATACAAAGACTAGTGCTGACCACTGTGCAGGTGAGAGCTCTTCTGTTGAAAGTCCTCCTGAGCTCAGATATCGCTGGACTTCCTCTACTACAGAGTTGTCATTTAGTTCATTAAGACAATGAAACAGATTGATTGTCCTTTCAGAGGAGAGATTCACTCTAATTTGCTCCTTGATGTAATTGGCTATGTTCTCTGTGTCAGAGGATCTAATTTCTGATTGTGACAGAATGCCCTGTAAAAGAGTCTGACTGGAGTGCAGTGATAAGCCAAGCAGGAAGCGAAGGTAGAGATCTAAGTGTCCAGTCTTACTCTGTAAAGCCTCATTCACAGCACTCTTTAATAGATGAGACCTTGTGTTTATGTGACTTAAACCAAATTTGGTAAAACTTGGTGTCTTTTTCACATTTTTAAAGAACATATATAAAGCAGCGAGGTACTCCTGAATACTCAAATGTACAAAGCAGTACACCTTCTGCTGAAATAATCCATGATCCTCTTTAAATATTTCTGTGCACATTCCAGAGAACACTGAAGCTTCACTCAAATCAATGCCACATTCTCTCAGATCTTCCTCATAGAATGTAAGGTTGCCATTTTGGAGGTTTTTGAAAGCCAGCTTCCCCAGTTTCAAAAGGAATGTTTTCTCTGCCTGTAAAGACTCAGAGGAAGGATGTGCTGTTTGTTTTCTGAGATACTTCTGGTTTTTTAATGATGTATGAAAGATAACAAAATGTGTGTACATCTGAGTAAGAGTTTTGGGGATTTTGTCACCGTCTGCTTCAGTAAGCAGCCTTTCAAGAACTGTGGCTGAAATCCAACAGAAGACTGGTATGTGGCACATAATGTAGAGGCTCCTTGATGACCTCACATGGGAGATAATCTTGCTGGCCAGGTCTTGATCGCTGAATCGTTTCCTGAAGTACTCCTCCTTCTGGGAATCATCGAATCCTCGTATCTCTGTTACTTGGTGGATGCAGTCAGGTGGGATCAGACTAGTAGCTGCTGGCCGAGAAGTTATCCATAGGAGAGCAGAGGGGAGCAGATTTCCTTTAATGAGGTTTGTCAGCAACACATCCAATGAGGTTGGCTTTTCTAAATCGAACCAGCTTTCATTGTTCTGGAAATCTAGAGGAAGGTGACACTCATCAAGACCATCAAAGATGAACATCACTTTGCAATTACAAATCTGAGTAGGTCCAAGCTCTTTGAGTTCTGGTAGGAAGTGATGAAGCAGTTGTACCAGACTGTATTCTTTGTCCTTCATTAAACTGAGATCACGGAAAGGAATTGGAAATACAAAATTAATATACTGATTTGCTGTTCCTTGAGTCCAGTCAAGAATAAATTTCTGCACAGAGACTGTTTTTCCAATTCCAGCCACCCCTCTGGTCAGCACGGTTCTGATATGTGTTTTTTGTCCAGGTGATGGTTTAAAGATGTCATTACATTTGATTACAGTCTCCTCTGCTGTCGGTCTCTTCAATGATTTTTCAATCTGTCTTATCTCATGTTCATCATTCACAGCTCCAGTTCCACTCTCAGTTATATAGAGTTCTGTGTAAATCTTATTGAGAAGGACTGAACTTCCTTGCTTGACTTGTCCTTCACCGACACATTGAAACCTCTTTTGTAGAGATTGTTTGAGTTTATAATGAGATGCCATCATTATTTCACCTGTAAAAACAAAGTTACTTAAATATGTATCATTTGAACACATGCTTTCTTACAGAGTTTGTAAATTTTAATGTTATGTCCCAAAGATTACTTTTCTTCTGGTTGGTTTAAAATTATTAACTTGTACATTTTGAAGTACGTCAAACATTTTTGCCTACAGATTGAATAAACATCATCTTTCTAAAAGTCTACGTGTGTCTGTTTCCGGGCTTCAGTGAGGGTTTAATCACAACTGAAGGACTTATATTACACTTGCTGGCCCAGAATGTTCAGAATTAATCATAAAAACATTTAAATGGCGATCAGACAAGGTTATATTAATGTAGAACTGAATTCTCACATTTTGAAATAACAAAATGAAATGTTACACTTATCTAGATTGAGGTAAAAATTGTGGTAAAAGGCAACAACCTTGTACATGTTAAACAGGATGAATATGGATGCACATATAAACAATGACATTTTGTTGAAAAAATGACTTAATATTTAAGTATTTACACATTAAACCACATCTGTATAAGTATTTTTCTTATTCCTAAATGAAACACTGGTCCCCCCATCCCTGTATTGGATAAGCATTTAAATGGTGGACAGATGGATGGATGTTTTAAAGCAGTATAAAATACCAACTGTAAAACACAGTTCTTTAATCTCTTTATTAAATCCACATTAACTTAATGCGGTTTTAAAAGCAGCACGGAAAATATTTAACAATGCTGTGCATAACTTCAATTAATTGGTACAAATGAACAACCGTCCTTTGCTGATCTCAGGTCAGACTTCGTTAAGCAGCAGTTCAGCCTGGTCAGCTGAGACACCACAGAGACGACAGCGAGAAACAGATTTCTTACTCTGCTCCAGCCTGTCAGCGAGTGCTGTCTGGTTCATGGTCCTCAGGATGTACAGTGTGATCTTCAGAGCTCCTTCTCTGCCACAGCTCTTCAGCCTCTTATCATCACAATCCGACATGCTCTCATCCTCCATCTGAGGCTCAAAGCATGCTGGGTAATCTTGACTCAGATACCATTTGAATGTCTTCATCTGGTCCTTCAGGAACTTCACAGCATTTTCTTCAATTGACTAAAATAGTTCATATTTCAAAAGACATACGGTAAAGGTTAATGATATTTGGGGCTCTCATAGAGTGTTTTTGTTCATTTTCAAACCAAGATTTTAAATTCTTTGTGCATTATTTTGGTAGAACAGTAAAGTAAAACTAGTATTTTAGTTCAACATCAAAGAAGCAGAACTCACAATACCATACCTTGAAGATGGATGATAAATCTGTGTGATGACTGTCCACAGACTGACTCCTAGGATTCACCCAGTCAGATCTCTCCTGCTGGTCTCTATGAATTAAATACATAAGTATATTTCATACCCATTAACACATTACAGGAAGGAAAAGGACATTTGTACATGTCACTCCTGCTCCCAGCCAGGCACTCATCCAGCCACGCCCAGTCTGTTCCTGCTCGGCCTCCCCTGAGTTCTAACCACACCTGCAGCTCATTTCCCTAATTAAGCAGTTGTACAAAAGCACCTAGTGTGCATTTCCCTCTTTGTATGGTATTTATTTACTGTCTACACTGTACTGAATGATTGGTTCGTGTCTTTTCTAATTCCCATGCATGATTTCTGGTTGATCTGCTAGTGTTTAGTTCTTAGTCTTGTGTTTTGGATTTAGTGTTTCCTCTGTCTTTGTTCTTTTTGTCCCTGTTAGATTCAGTCTGTGGTAGGACACCAAATATTAGATGACGATTTGCATTTGGAGTTTATGAAACTTAATAAAAACATTGAACTGACCTTTGGTCAAAGGAAATATCTCCTTTTCTGAATTCCAGTGGATTTTCCATTGAGTTGTCACTCTTCATGGACACACAGCTTGGTACAGGTGAGTCCGATCTTTCCTGACAGATCCTACTAATAGCACACACAACAAACGATAAAACACCTCTATTAAATATGAACTTTGAAATTCACTTTTTATTAACACTGATGTCTCCTTCCCGAACACGAGGCCTTCATGGACTATGTCGACTTTCACATTATGTATTTATGTATTTCAGATGTTGCATTAGCGCTATCCGTAAAACACTGTGTATGTTGGACATTTTTATCCAAGCATAAATTTGTCTAATTCGGCCTTACATAAGTCAGGGTGCACCTGTATGTGGATCCCCCTTCTAATTAGTGAAATTAACTCATTAAGCCAATTTTTTGGAAGAGAAATAGCAGTTTGTGCCTGTTTGTAGATGACAGGTAATGTCATTCTTGACAGTTCTGTGCTTCCTACTTTACCATCTCAGGGTGATGATGCCCTGGTGCACAATATGAGCTCAGTACAGAAACAGTTTGCTGAGATGGAAGCAGACAAACTACAGGCCTGCAGGGAGCACTGACCTCACCTTCTCAGAACACCTGAGGGATGAACTGGAACCCTGACTGTGGGCCAACATCAGTCATAACCTCACTAATGCTATTATGGCTCAATGGTAGCAAATCCCATCTATGTTCCAAGATCTACAGTAGAAAGGCTGTTCAGAAGAGTACAGGCTGTTTTATTAGCAGAAAAGGTCAGCAACTTCATTCTTGTTATCCTAAGTTTGGAGTACGATGCTGGATAGGCGGGGGCTTGCATACTTTTGGCCATATGGTGCAAACTGGGAAAAATGTACCGCAGAGTTTTGCAGCTGATTATCGACTGTAGTGTAACAAAGACCAATTATGCTCAGAAAAATAATCCATGGTTTTCTCATTCAGTCATTACCTATACAGTCTGACTGTCCGTGACATTGTAACATGTTGTAAGTAGGCCATGTTGCAAAAAAGCCACTTACTATTACATTATTTTTCCAGAATAGGATCACCACATCTTTAAAACCCTTTCATTCCAGTAAAACATACAATCTGTTATTACTGCAGTGAACAGCACTGTCAGATCATTAATAATGCTAGTTGCATTTTGGTAATGAACAATTTTAACTACTAAAATGGCCTTTAGATGAGCTTCAACACCACTCTGTGCACCTGGATCCTAGAGGTCCTGACCGAGAGACCGTGGACAGTCTGCATTGGTAATAATATCTCCAGCACCACCATGCTCAGCACCACCACCCCCAGGCCTGTGTGCTCAGCCCACTTAATTTCGTTGTACTCGTTACAATGACAATAAAGATATTCTGATTCTGATTCATCCTGCTGACCCACACCTGAACGGCAAGGTGCAGTTCACAAAGTGTCATCAACTTTCCTGATGACACAACAGTGGTGGGTCTCTTCAGAATTGGAGATTAGTCAGCATAGTGACAGGAGGAGGAGAGGCTCCTGGTGCAAGTGTAATAATCTGTCTCTCAATGTGGAAAAAATAAGAGTGAGCCGAAAAACTCAAACAAGGCAACCAAACCAGCCAAACCAGCCAAACCAGTACAACCAGCCACGACCAACATTCCAACATTCCTCATCACCTGAGTATTGACTACAGCCGTTTTTGATCGAGCTATTCCTTTACATTAACCTCAGTGTCCTTGCTTTTTTGTGAGGTATTAAGTGCTGGTGCCCTACTGAGTGTTTTCATCATGATTCCTGAGTATTCTGTGTGACCTTTTTCCATCGTTCTTCTCCCGTGTTGTGTTTTGGATTTGGTAGCCATCTGGATCATTCGCCCTGGATTTCTGAATGGTTTCTGAGCATTCTTGCTGTTTTCACCCTGTTATTAAATCTCACTCTCAGCCCTTAGATCCTGCCTGTGCCAAATCATTACAGCCCACATGACTTACCCTGATTTCTCTCCATCATGGATCACTTCTTTCACAGTCAGACTCATTTCAGTCTGTGTCTCTCCTCATTAGAGCCAACGCAAAAATTCTGGGCAAAAAAACCACAAACTTATTGAACCACACACTTCAGTAATGGAGAGTAATAATCCAAATTATAGACTTTATACCCTCCAATACGCCATCATAAGGGTCATGTTTCCCACTGTGGAGAGCTGTCTCTAAAGTATGTACAGATTTTTGGTGTCAGTTCTCATTTGTCAGTTTGCTTAGAAATCCTCATTTAAATCTGTCCATATTCCACCATATGAAAGATATGAAGTTTTCAACTGGTCATAAATGTCTATAAAACAGTTAAGTCAAACTATAACAGATTTACATTAAACAGTAGTTTAGCTAGTTAAGTGATTTTTACCACATTCTCTGATTGTTAGAGTTAGTATGTTACAAAGTTATTCTTAACTACTTACTGTGGATGTACTCAATGTTCCCTTCTCATTCCACAATCGGTACCTAAAATGGGTACCTGCAGTATAATCATTTTTACTTTCATTTTCAGCTTTATGCTACCTGTTCATACCTTATGAAGATGATTGGGGGTGGGGTTTACAGACACGTTGTTTTTCTTAAACATCACCATAGTGAGACTTGCGATAAGAAGTCGACAGAGGGAGCGGTGTGTGTTGGACAAGAATGTCTGAGATACTGAACCTCACTGACAATTTTACAACAAAAAGCTTAATGCAAAATTATTTCAGTAAATTCAGACTTAAGTGTTGTTGTAGTATTACATTTTCCAAGATGCTATCTTAGCACAGAACCATAATGACTATAAAGGAAACAAGATATAGATGTATGTACAAGTTATGTATTTCTAGGGTGTCCACTGTCTCATACCCTGAGCCATCTGGGGTAGGTTCCAGGCTCACTGTAACCCTGCACTGGATAGGCAGTTATAAAAATGGGTGGATGGATATTTTGGGTAAGAAATGGCTATAAAATAAAATAAGAAATGGAAAGCAGTTTAAAGGAGACAGCTTATAGGAACAAGCAACAAGATTTTAATAGACTTAAATGAACATTAATTATAAACCTTGGAGTTCACACTTGATCAGTAGAAATTGCTCTTTCCTTGAAGTCCACTTTAGAAATGTTGTCTTATTAGTCTTTAGAGAAAAACAGGTCAATCTGATCTGTTCTTATGAAACCTGTTCAAAACATGCAGACTACAAATATTCTGTATATAAACATTTTAGTGACCATTTAGCACTTCCCATTTTTACATTGTGTGTCATGTATTTCTAGTCTAAATATCCTTAATGATTTGTAGCTCCTGTCATTGGGATTTAATACCTGTGCTGTAATTTTGTATTTTTTATGTTGATTCCATAATGACTATGTGTCATGCCCTGCTTTCCTGCTCCTTCTGTTTCCCCAGTGTGTCCTAATGGGACACACCTGTTCTGCATTTTCCCCTCGTTACTTGTCTTTAAGAGAGCTTCCCAGTTCTGCTGGCTCCAGTCTGGTCATTGACGTCACTCCTGTGCCTTGGTCCTGTTCCTCAGATTCACCCCTGGTGATCCCCTCATTTGACGTTTTGCAGCTGCCTATGCCTATTGACAATAAACCCCTGTATTACCCTCTGTTGGCCTTCCATTCACAATATGACACTATGCAATATTATAAAACCTTCTCTTAAATGTGTAGTGAATACACAGACAGGATCTAAATGCAGTGTAGGGCTTTTAAACATGGTCAGATCCGGCAGGACCAAAACTGGAACAGCTGGATTTCCTAAGCCAAAGGAGTTTCCAAAAACATAGTTGGGGTCACAGGCAGTACTGGTCAAAATCCAAAGCAGGTCAACCAGAATGGCAAAAAAATCCTAGTCCAAAAGGGAGAGACAGAGAACTAGCAGGGATTATACACAGGTAAACCAGACCGCAATCATGAAACACTCACTAGTTGTGTGGGATCAATCAATCAATCAGAGTGAGGTGTGGGAGCTTGGGGAACATAAAGGAAAGTAGATCATTGAATAACTGAATAAAGCTGTTAGGATTCTGGAGATGAGGAATTAAGGTATTGTGGCACTGGACAGAAACAGAGGGAACCCAGAGTCCCACATGGTGTACAGACACAGTGACGATTTTACATCATGAAAACAGTGTGAAAATAGTGACTAATACGTATTTGTAAATGGTGTGTACTGTCTAGTATTGTGTTATCATGTAGTGTGTTAATGTTGTACTGTGTCGTGTATCCAAGAATGTAATGTCACCACAACTAGGTGTGTAGCAAGCTAACCCAGTGCTGTACAGTGTAAAGGTGTTGTTGGTATTAGCGTGCTAGTAAACACCTGTTTTGTGTTGAACAATATGTCAGAGTCTCATTGTGAAGCGCACCTTGGTGCGTAGCATCGCTGCAGTATGTTGAGCATGGCTGGTCAAACCGGTTTGCCCGGTTGGCCTGTCTTGGTTGGTTGGGTCTGGGCATGGGGATGACAACATGGTAACTGTTGAATGTTACTTTCTAGCTTGTTTGTTTGTCTGACTATATATGCCTGTATTAAGGGTGGAGATACTTTCACTTTTAATGTATTATTAGATGCATTATTCTCAACCCTCACACATCTTTAGTTGAAAATCTGAAAACTGTACATAAATAGACGAAACTGTAACATGCCACAGTGTTTGATTGTATGTAATTTTTTATTCTATATACTGCGTAGTGAAGCAGCATAACCCACGGCTGTCAGCTCCTCACCTCTCCTGGGGGGCTTTGGAATCATGACCAGCTCATCTCTCACCTTGTGAATGACCAGGTTTACAGCCAAGTAAGGAAAGAGGTTTTCATACATAAATAATACTGTCAGGGGCAGTACAGTGGCTCAGTGGACAGCACCGTTGCTTCACACCTCTGGTCTTGGGTGTTTTGTAAGACACAGGAGAATAGTATATCAAATGAGGAAGTGCCTCAACCCTTCAACTTCTCAAAAGGTTCTGTTTTCAAATTAAAATCTTTAACTCTTATGCACCCCTTCCCGTTCTCTGCTTATTTCAGTGTAGCACAAGCACATCCCAGAAACTATGGAGTACCCTTCATTAATAATTAAATCGCGTGTGTTTGTGTGTTTATTCATTTCCTAAAGGCTAATCAGCATTTTCAAACATCGCGGATATGTAGCATATGACGGTACCACTTACCAATTTCCTTTATTAGAAAAGGCCACTCTGTGTGCATCGGAAAATTAGGTCATTTGCTCCTGATTCACCGCTCAATTGTTGCGTCCGTTTGTCAAATGAATTCACTGTAGTTTCAAGGTACACAGATTATTTCTAGATGAAATTCAGATAATTCCGAAGTGTCAAAGGGTGTAATTGCTTATATTGTCCAGCAGATGTCAGTAATACGAGAGAGTGCACAGGTATTGAATTAGTGAACCTTTTTGGTTTAAATGGGCTGGTGCTTCTGAGAGCTTTGCTTCACCCATCAGAAGAGTTTTGCTGTCTAA
>JAACJT020002565.1:0-11797 GCA_009936485.2 Gymnarchus niloticus
AAGGGAGGGGGGGGGGGGGGGGGGGGGGGGGGGGGGTGGGGGGGGGGGGGGCCGGGGGGGGGGGGGGGGGGGGGGGGAGGGCGGGGGGGGGGGGGGGGGGGGGGGGGGGGGGGGGGGGGGGGGGGGGGGGGGTGTAACATATTAAAGAAATCACAGAAGTGGATGTTTATCAACTCCACGGGAGACACACATTCTCTTCAGAATTTAGCCATAAAAATTTTAAATGTATTGTGTGTGCTTAGTTTTACTTTGGCCATTGAAATCTTGTCTGAAACAAAACTATCCAACCATTCACCCTCTAATGGCTTTCCCTTGTTAGGGTTGCCCTGGAACCTGGAGCCTATCCCAGGAAGCATAGGACCCAAGACTGGGGTTCACCCTGGACGGAATACCAGTCCATCGCAAGGGAAATAAGAAATTTAGAGGCAGCAATTAGCCTATCTACCAGTGCATCATTTTAGATTGTATGAGGAAACCATCGTACCCCGAGTAAACCCACATTGGGCCCAGGGTGAACATCAAAACTCCTGCTAAAATGAGAAACTTTGATTTGATTTTCGTTTTAGAGAAATTGGTATTTATTTTCATAATCTGGATTTGATGGGTATTAAAACTCTTGTGTTGACTAATTGTTCCCTTTAGAAGTGTTGTGTTTCTCATTATTAGGATAGCAGTAGGTGTTTTTCATGATGTGTTACATAAAATAATTACCATCTTTCATAATGCCTCCGGTGGGGAGGGCAGCCCTTTCCAATGTACACACAGCAGCTTTGTTACAGCTAATGTCACCCTAAATATTTTTAATGTTAAAGGAAACAAAAGATTCACAGTACAATTTTTTCTCTCCCTTGTTCCACAGCCAACACATAGCCCATTTTACCATTTTCATTACGCTCTCTTGCAGAATAAGCTATTCCATTAATCAGCTCAAACATAATGATGCCATCGTGGACTTTAATATTTGTGCATATTTAAACAGCTGATGGATGGATGGATGGATGGATGGATGGATGGAGTAATCAAAAGAGCAGTTCACATTGTAAGAACAGAATACCATTTCACTAATTTCACTAAGCTTTTAGGTTTATAACTCAACTGTAAAGAGGCTCATTATTTTAACCTTTGTCAAATCAACATGGATTTAGAAAATGTAATGGAAAAACATACAAGTAACCACTCCTCAGGCTACTGACATGTAGGATCCAACATAAATTTTTCTTCTACCTCATTAATTCTGCTTTACAAAACATTAAATAAATGTAGCAGCCTTTTATTAGGTTAAATCATCATACATGAAGACTACAGTTCTATGCCAGTACTAATAATTTGTGGCCATGCTTCTTTGAACCCATTTAAAGACCATCTTCAGTAAGAAGTCTTTATTTGGCATTTTGAAACAAAAGCTTAAAATAATCTAAAAGTACATTATTTTAAATGGAACTCCCTTCAAACACTAGGTGGCACCCCTACTGTTTTTTAAAACCTAGGTAGTATGCCTTTAAGATGTATTTCCCGTCATGGGACAACTGTAAATGGAAGGGGGTGGTACTGGGAAAGAGGAAGAGAGCTGTTTCCACTCATATGTTTCTGCATATATACAGTATACTGATTTGCCACAGTTGATTCTGTTTTCTGTTTGTCTGGAATCCACAACGCCCCATCACTTTAAAATTCATCTCTCTTCACTTTGGACTATAACCTTTTTCTATAGCATGTAAAAACATTTCAGGTTGCATGTTTCTAGATAGCGTTGGATTACCATCACTTGGCTCTTATGTTTGAGTACTTCTTGCCCTTTTTTTGCCCTTGTGGTGTGTCTTGTGGTAATGTCATATGTATCATAAATCACACACACAATTGTACATTTTGGTAATGTATTGAGAAATCTTTGACACCAGCCTAACTTCACATTATCAGCTGGTTCATACTCACAGCGGATTGCATGACTGTTCACCCTGCCTTGGATTTTTCCACATTTTAAATTATTGCAACTTGGAATTGTCATGATCCAGACCAAGGTAACTGTTTCAAAGCTGGAAAGGTGGACAACCAAGAATTAAAATGGATTTAAGTGGGATTTTTTTACCATTTGATTTACACAAAACACTGAACACCATAAAGGTGAAGAATGTGTTTCATCATGGATACTCGCAGATACTAGATTGTGGCTAAATTATCCTCTCCCCCGCTATGCCCTAATGTTTTGTTGAGCATCTGGGTTACAGTCCTCTTGTGGACGGTTTCTCCATCCTCAGGTGTAGATCTCACCAGTTCCATCAGCGTTATCACTGGCCGCTTGATTGCTTAACTTAATGATGGCCTCCATTTACATACCCAGTCCCTGAGTTTTTGTGGTTGGCCTTCTCTAGGCAGTTATGGCATATTCTTTTTATTTCTTCTTAGTAAAGGATTTAATGGTGCAGCACAGGATGTTGAAAGTTTGGAACTTTAATGATGCTGTTTGCTTAGATATGTTATCTAACAAACTCTGGGGCCTTCCAGAAACTGCTACGTTGATTTTGAATTCACATGGCACTAATTGCCCACAGGCTGCATGCAAGGATGAAACTTCTGAGAGTAACTGGTTGTACCAGAACTTTATTTGAAGGTTTCAGAGCAAATGGGGTGAAAACTTGTGCAATCAATACTTTTCAGTTGTACTTGTAAATGATATGGAAGACTAAGTAGATTTTTTCTAGCCTTGGACATTTTTGTCTCTTGTGTAGATCTGTGATATTAAAACCTGTGTAATAGGAATGGTTTACATCCATTTCTGTAACATTACAAATTATGGAAAGGTCCATGCTTATTCCGGGCACTGCATGAGCTCACTCAGCCTTCATTTTTACACTGCTCATTTAATCTAGCTATAAAAATCCCAATAAATGACTGAAAACCATATTTCACCTTCTGTTTACTTTCCCAGCCATCAGATAAGAAACAGTTAGGGTCAAAATAAACTTGCAGAGAGACAGAAATTGTCGTGCAACACTTGATTGATTGGATAATAAAATATACATATTTACTATACAAATAAGGGTCTAGTAATATTAAGGCAGAGGAAGACTGACTGGCTAGTTAGACCCAGATCCCATCTACTGGAGTCTAACCAAAGCTGCACTGTATTATAAAGCTGTTGATTCATTAGCATTTTACTCTATAAGCCTTCAAATGAATACAGAGACCTTCCCTGCCCCAGGAAGCTAGATAATATAAAGCTTCTAATAATCATATTCTCTCTGAAGGTACACAAATAGGTGCTCTCTGAAATACAATCCACATTAAGATGGACTCTTTAATATGGACCCCACCATACGACTGACAAAATGAAACCAAAATAGAAAGGCAGGGATTAGTTGGCTTTTTTTTTGGATGGGGAGGTAACTCATTAAATTTCCTTTCAGAAACGTCTGAATCTTTGCTGCCATGGGTCTACAGTTTGTCTTTTTTTGCCCACACGGCAATTAAATCATGTCGGCTGAATCTTACACGCCAACAAATGTTCCTGCATGAAAAATAGGAAAGGACTCTGCAGGATGTACCAAGAATTCTAAAGGCACAGTATGGAGCTAAACAATCTAGGATGATTGGCAGGTCACAGCAGTGTCTTTCATTAATGATGTTAGGATCTTTTACTAAATATGACAAATACTTTGGTAAGATTAGCTCAATTCCTCTGTCTCTGCTGCATTCATTTAGAAAAATTATTCTTGAATTGAAAACTAAATATTCTACTCCACGTGTAAAGCTACATTTGTTCACTTTGCCAAAAACAGTGATTCCAGCAGTGGCATGCCCTGCAGTGTCTTTTTCTGTACAATCTAATTAGTTAATTGCATGAAATTTTAGTGTTCGTTGTGCCTATTCAGCACAGATACTCTAATGCCAAGAAATGTGAGACAGCTGGAGAACAGTCATGGAATGAAAGGCACAGACATAATTAAAATCCTCCTAAAACGTAACCGAACCTTGACTCACACCAAGGGATGTTCTGTCAATGTTCAGTTTCCTTTCTTCATTCAAACACTGCATGTAATTTACTTTGTCCTTTGCAAATTCTGTGAGAAACATTCTACCAAAATAAAGGAAAAAAGCATGATTTCCTCCAGCTAGAAAGCATTCACTAATAAATATTACATGCAAGCAATAAATCCGACTCAATTCAAAGGCATAGTTGCTCAGGATTTTAAAAAATTGTTACTTGCTCACCTTAACTAAGTTGTGGGCTGTGCAGGAACATCACATCCCACATTTTAGGGATACAATATAGCACTGTTTATACTGATAGAAATGTCATGAAGAGTAAACACACTGGCATATTTCAGTGTATCCTGTGCACAATGCATAAAATCCAGCATGTAGGTTAAATATTGGCTTGTATGACAGCCCGATGACTAAAGACATACCTATTGTTAGGTGACCAAACCCTTTTGTTTGCATTTCAGTGTGAAATGTCATATTGGAAATTAATTAAGAGGAGTGTCTACTGAGAGGTCATGGCATTACAGAACCAAATTTATTAGAGAAATCTTGCTGCATCAGAGGCAAGAACACATTCTCAGGTCAGGTGTCCTAAGTGCTTAAAATTAATATTAATATTAATATCTGACTATCCTGCTAGAGGTGTAAGTTGAAGTCGTAACTAAAGCATAAACATGTTATTTATATAGATTATTATGGGGGTAAGCCACAGATCCTGTGGAAAATTAGGATTTAGCCTGAAAAGGGTATTTTTTAAAGCATGTTGTTATTCCATCCATCCATCCATCCATCCATCCATCCTCTGACCTCTTATTCTGGTCAGGGCTGTGTGGGGCCCTGAAGCCTATCCCAGTCAGCACTGGGCACACGGGAGGGGTACCCCGTGTATGGGATGCCAGTACATTGCAGGGCACTCGCTCTCACACACATGGTCAGCATAAGGAAATTTAGTGACACTAATTAGCCTAACTTTGTGTTTTTGAACTGCAGGAGGAAACCAAAGAACCTGGAGGAAATCCACAAGACACAGAGAGAAACATGCAAACCCCACATACACAGAGCAGATGTGGGATTTAAATGTCCAACCCTGGAAGTGTGAGGCAACCCACTAAGTGACAAAGTTACATAACAGACAACCTGGTAATATCCTACATCGGTCTGTTTATTTTACTGTGGACTGGAATTTCTGTGGAACATGTATCTATTCTTCTGTGAAACACTGTAGTCTCACATCCTTCTCTCTAAACATCTCAGGTACAGGTTATGTCTGGCACTCCATTCCCAAAAACCGTGCTGGTCATTGTATTACTTCATTGACTACAGCAGGCTTTGTTAACATGCTTTCGCAGTCCCTCACCATGATTGGTCAGGCCTGTAACGAATTCAAACTTGAACAGACATAGGTGAACACTGATCATCTACTTCATAGTCTTGATTTGGTTGTTCCCCTTAAGAGGAAATGACGAAGATACGAAACGTGCTCCACGGTATACTGATCTTATTCATGACCTTAAAAAAGCTTCACGCAACTACAGCATAAATGGCATTCTCCAAACAGAGGGATTCAAGGTTGCCTGTAAAGAAAGTCTTTTAATTTACAAACAAGCCTTAGGCACAGCTAAAATATACGTATCTCTCCAGCCTGCAGGAAAACAGCTATAACAAATGCCAGGTTCTTGCTTGATTCTGTGTCTACGTCAACAAGGAACAGTGCAATGCTACACCCACAGATTCCAATTATTCTCATAAGCAATGACTTTCTAAAAAACAGTTCAATGGAAAAATTACCAATAAAGAATTTTGAATCGTTCAGCCCTATAGGAAAATCTGATCTCTTCCTCTAACTATATGCTTGATCCCATTCATGCAAAGTTTGTTAAAGGGATTACACCATAAATTAGTAGTACCTTACTAAATATGGTAAACTCTGAGATGTGTTATGAAACGTGAAGATTACCAAGTTATTCTGGAGCACAACATAAGACACCACAAGCTTGGTCTCCATCAAAGGTCACGGGTCTTTTAGCATGACAATGAGCCAAATCAGACTTCAAAAAGCACCCAGAAATGGTTTCAAAACAAGCACAGGACTGTGATCAAGTGTCCAGCATTGAGTCCCACTCTCAAAGCTATTGAACACCTGTGCAGAGATATGGAAAAACCATACAGTATATCAATGTCCCATAGTATGTTTCTCTCACTTGTTGTCTTCTCTCACGGACAAGAATTTTATCGATGAATTTGATTATTATTTCACTGCATGTACAGTTGAATCTTCTTCTGAGAGGAGACCGAAGTAAATTAATTGACAGAGTAATAATTCTTCAAACCTTGGAAGATCCAAATCTTTTTTTCTGCGCATAAGTGTTGTAGCATGATTTGCCACCGTCTGTCATTATCTTCATAAATAAATATCTCTTGGTATTTTCAGTGAGTATTAGAGTATTTCTTCATATGCTGCACTCCAAGACAGAAGTACTTTAAAGGATAACATGGAGTTTCAAGGCAGTACCAAGATTCTTTAAGGCACACCATTGCAACTAAAAAATGAAATGAAGCTGGGAACTATTAACTGCATTGTGTTTTATTTATTTTAATGTATTTTTACTGACCATGATTCCACGAGAAACCATTTATCATTAATCGACATTCTTCTTCCAGTATTTTGGGGAAGTGGTCAAAGGCAGAATTTTCAGCCGTAGGGAAGGTGCCAAAGAATCAGCCTGAAATTAATCTTAGCACTGCAGAGTGGTAAATTCACACAACATTTTTTTTACCAGTTATAATGTTTTTTTATGTTGGGAAAAAGATATTTTTACTTTTATTGATCTCTTTCTGCCATCCTCTTAACCATTTTTATGGCTTTACGGCTACAATTCATCAATAGAAGAGATTCCTCATTTAGTGAATTTAAAAAGCAAGCACAGTAAAATCACATAGATGGTATAAGGCTCGTAACTTTGTGGAATTTGTGCTTATCTTCTGACCTTTAGTTCTGAATTTACTGACCTTCTGTCGGGTTCTCGTGTGCAACAAGAAACTACCGGACTCTGGAGCTATATAAATGTATGCAATGTTAAAGATGCATATACTGTAGCTCCACTGCCTTTCCCCAACTGGGAGCTCAGACCACAGCCTGGTTCACCTCCTACCCAGTTACAAACCTCTAGTTCAGCAATATTCTGCAACAACGAGGGCAGTGAGGAGATGGAAACCAAGGGCCACTGAGGCTCTGACGGAATGCTTCGAGTTTAAAGATTGGGAGATGTTACGTGAATCTCACAGAATGGATATGGATGGAGTGACAATCAATTAACATCAACTTCTGTGTGGACTCCATTGTACCCACTAAAAATGTACATCGTTTTGCTAATAACAAACCCTGGTGCACTGGTAATCTGACGGCACCGCTTAATCAGAAAAAGAGAATTCAACACAACTCAATTCAATTTTATTTACGTGGCACGTTAAACAAGAAGCATACTCACAAAGCATTCTACAGAGCCCTGAGCCCGAGCTCCTTGGAGAGTAAGGCTAGAGCAACAAAGGGAAGAGAGTAAAACTCCCTCAGGGTGAAAAAGAAACCTTGGAACGTGGAAGCCTATCCTTCCCAGGCCAGCACAACTTCATATATATATGATGTACTATGGTATAAAAACTGATAGCTGGTGGAGCAGTATAGGTCGGCAGGAGCATACTGGAGCAGGCAGGCAGGCAGTTTGATGGACAGGTTAGATGGCCTGTACACACGACGAACAGGCGGGGTAAGGCATGCAGCAGCGAGGCAGACACACAGGATCCCGCCTCCCTTGGACTTTACCTCAGAGTGGAAAACCCCAGAGAAAGGGGAGGCCTTAAGAAAGTGCATGGGCAGGTGCAGAGCAAAAAAGCAACAATACAAAACAGCGGAGGGGGTACGATAAAAAAATTTAAAATCAAGAAAACTCCAACAGGACTTCATTTGGCAGCATAACTATGATTTAGAGGAAGGTGGGAACACAGGCATGAGGAATCCCTGAATGCCAGAACTCCAACAACACATGGCTACATGCAAAACAGGACTGACAGCACTGAGTGATTGATCATCGAAAGTCAATGACACCGATCTCCAATACCGTCTACACCTCAGACTATAAGCCTAACTGAGGAGAGAGTAGCTACCTACAGCTAGTGTCTCTGTAAGCTAAACAGGTGTGTTTTTAGCCAAAACTTAAAATATCGAGAGTGGGCACTGAATCCCAAACAGCTAATGGAGTTCCAGCCAGAACTCTTCCTGCAGAATGTTCTACCAGCTGAGTCTGTGTGATGACCCAGAGTTACACGCAGAAAGCAGAGCATTACAATAGTCCAGGCTAGAACTTATAAAAGCATGTATTGTTTATCAGCATCATGAGAGGTCATCTTCCTAACCTCGGCTATATTCCTCAAATGGAGGAAAGCTGTTCTAGAGACATTTTTACAAGGAGCAACAAAAGACAGCTCGGGTTAAACTGTGGCACCAGGCCACTCTGCTGTGTTTAACAGGGTAACTTTCAAATTTTACATCATGCACCCAACTGCATAAGGGCTAAGGAACAATACCTCTCTTTCACCTTCATTTAGAAGGAGAAAGTTGCTAGCCATCTAGCTCATCTCCTCCAACAGACAATATTCGAACTTTGACATTTGCGTCAGTTCAACTGGATTGACTGTTAAGGTATACCTAACAGAGGACACCGAGACCTTGTTTTCTAATGATGTCACCAACTAGTGGCATATCCAAAGTAAACAGCAACGGGCTCAACACTGATCCGTGTAGAATACCATATCTAGCCTACATGAGCGGTCTGCAAGATAAGATCTTAGCCAGGACAGGGCCTGCCCTTTAATACCAAGTAATGAGTCTAACCAGCGCAAAAGAATGTTATTGTCTATAGCATGAATGCTGCACTTAGACTTAAAAGCACCACCAAGAACAAACAACAGAGCCCATAAGCTGGTCATTTGTTATTTTCACTAATACAGCTGCAGCACTGTGGCATGGTCTAAACTGAAATAATTGATTATTCTCTGTAGAAAGGAAAGTAGCCAATTAACTACTGTTTTCCACAAGATTCTGAGAACAAAAGTTAAGCCTGGAATTTATTAGGTCACTAGGATCAAGATTTCATTTCTTAGGCTCGCTGCACACTTAAAAAGATAGAATTAGCTGAAGAAGAAACACCACCCAACACATCTTAGGGGGCAAACAATTAAATACCTAAAAAGACATTGTGTAGTTCAAGCCTACCAACACAAGGGGGCAAACAATGATTTTGCAGTATATTGGGTCTTTCACTCCAGTATGTCTTTAAAGCTACGCCTCGACCTATCCTATAAATGTGGATATTCACGAACAAGCTCAACTAGCTTCCTCTGTTTATTAATTTTGACTGGAAATCTGTGACCACATGTGAGTGCATCTGCAATAGACTACATAACGCGTTTTGACCAGCTGTAGAGAGGGAATGGTTTTAGTCAAAAGAAACGGTACACTGAATTTCTGATTGCCTGCCTGCACGGGACGCGGTCGTCAATTTTTTTTTTACCGCAACGCACTGCATGTTACCTCTTGTCGAGTCTTTAGTGAATGGCCATTTTTAATCCCGATGTGGATAACACCCATCCATCCATCCATCCATCCATCCATCCTTCCATCCATCCATCTTCCAAACTCAGGGTCACGGGGGCGGGGGGCCCTGGAGCCTATCCCTCTTAGCCTTAGGGCACAAGGCAGGGGACACACTGGATGGGGTATGTGGATAACAATCAGAGAATGTATGTTTATTTTCAGGAGTGATATTCGGTTGCTCTGGTGTCCAAAATACAACTCACTATGATTTTTGGTATTTTTACATTAGTAAATGGTAGTTCATTTTGGTGACACAAATGGTGGTTTTACGTTAGTAAATGGTGGCCTATTTTCACATTTCTTAAAACAGAGCCACTATTTACCAGAACGCTCTCAGTGAGTGTTTCAGTGGTTGCGTTACTGAAGGCAGAAAACGTGGACTGTTGCAGGGTAATAGCGACCAGGCCAATGAACCAAACCATTTCTTTTTAACAGGTTTGACTCGCTCAGTCCTGACACCCTAGCCTGCTCTCCTTGCCAACTGGAGTAGTCGGAGTCTCCCCCACTCCAATCCATATTTCTGCTCTCCAAACTCCTTCACTACCTTCCCCTTCTGTAGCTCTCCCCTCCACCTTGACTTACCAGCTAACAGAACAACCGGGCCTGCAGCTACTCCCCTCTTCCCTGGAGCCTCATACCTCGACAGGATCCTCTTCGAGTCTGCCACCCACCTCCCCCCATGCTCCCATACATCACCGTGCCACAATGTGCAGTATTTACCACAGACCAGGTGCACAGAGAACTGAGGATACTCCAGTGAGGAAAAGCTGAAAGGCCCCATGGTATCAGCTCTATGCACGGCACAACTTCACAGAGCTCTCCAGAATGTGTTCTACCTCAGCCTGAGTCTGGAATCTGGATAGGGTGTGCAAGATATCCTGCTGTGGAACATATCCTGCCTGCTCCGGGTTCTAATCAAAGTTAGACCATTGGGGCCGACTGGTGGCTTTGACATCTTATAGGTACCTGGGTATAAATTTGGATAATATATTGGAATAGTTGCCAAACACAGCGGCAGTGCTTCTGTTTTGGGAATGAAAAATTAGCAAGCTACTTAGCATCACAGATAATTAATGACTGCATAATTCCCTGGTGAAAGAAAAGAGCAGATTCAGCCGATTGTTGCACTGTTCCCAAGAGCGCCACCTATAGGTCTTTTCTACTAGCTGCCATCAGACCCTACAATGAGTCTCTCTCCTGACCTCATTTACATTGTACTGTACATTCTTTGCACACCCTGTTCCATGCACACTGCATTTTGTTGTCATTTCTTCTTGCTTGCATATATTGTGCTCTCTTATGTGTCTAGTTTGCACTTATCTCTGATATGGCCTGTCATTTCCTTTAGGATCAATAAAGTTTATATCCATTGTCACGGACTGACTGCTCAGACTTCATCCGGCCCTCTATGGAGTTACATCAGCACCTAGCCCTATGTCATGTGGCAATGTCTCACGCACACCCCCGGTGGTGGGGGTGGACCAACTGGGGATCGCCACACCCAGAAGCATCGCATTTAAGGCCAGAGGCAGTTTGCTGCAGGGGCAGTTAGTAAAGGCGAATGCTTCTTACCCTGTCCAGACAGCCCCTCGGAATGCCTTACAAACCCGAGACACATCCCCTGAGTCTGCATGCCTTGTCCAAGCCTCTAACCGAGACCACCAGTACCAGACGCTGCCTGCTGCCGCTCCAGACCCTTGGGCCCAGAAGAGGACCTCGCTGACTCCCTCGGTTTATGCATCTGCAACACAAAGGCTTTGTTTTTCCTCCCCAAATGCTAAATAAAGTGACTAAATCGCACTTATGAGTCACAGCCTGTTCACCCGTCACTATCTAGGAATAAAATAAGCTAACTATATTTCAATGTTAATTTAAGGTTTGCTTAGATCTATCCTCCATTTCAATCTAAAGGAAAGTGTGAAGTAAATACAGAAAGACAAAATGGTTGCATGTAGAGTACAATAAACCGTTCTCCAAACCTTTCAGTGACGATGTGCTTATAGGTAGGAAAAATTAATACATAAAATTCTTTCAAAATATATCACTAAATCCTGCACTGTATAGAATAGAATAGAATACTATATACCCCCCCCCCCCCCCACAAAAAACAAAAAACTGCATTATAAATTCAATATCACCTAAACAAAACATATTATACTTTATTAT
>JAACJT020002566.1:0-11795 GCA_009936485.2 Gymnarchus niloticus
ACCATCAGATAAACCATACTCATTTAGGTCCATCAATTAACAGCATTTCACCAACTGAACTGCAGAAGTTTAAAATTCACTAGATCCAGCTCCATTAATAAATAGTAAAACTCAGTAAATGAGTAATAAAAAACAGTAAATAAGTTTGATAAATATGACTTTCAATTAATTTAACATACCACCATGCTTAAGATAGCCATAAATAATAATTTAAACCAGTTTCCTTAATTAAAACCTCATTAAAACTGTTTAAAAACTTACCTGGAATGGAGAGTTCCGACCATTGGCACTACAATAAATACAAAACATATTAAAACCTTAAAGCTAGTACAGATGTTAAAACAAACAAAGGCATCATGCTGAACTGTAAAAATTTATAATAAAAATGTGAATTTATATCTAAGAGAATGACAGACAAATCATACTAAGACAAACAACTATTATGGCTCATCTTCTATCAGTGAAAACTGATAGAATAAAGAAAACAATTTAAGGGTTTTTTACTACTCATACATCACAAGGAAAAAGTATAGTAATTTTTCTAGAAATTAAATTAGGGCACAGCATGACAATAATAGCACTTGTGAATGAAATATTTGCACAACATAACCAAAATGTTAAGCATAAAATCTAAATCATTATCCCCCAAGAATACACCTACAACTTTTATATAGACCTCATTGAGTGGATGCACTATAACATTTTAAAAACAAAGCCAGGCCTCAAATACCAACCAAAGGATTTGGATTTTATCACAGCAGAAGGTGATATGTTTTGTAGTTTCATTATCATTGTCAAAAATAGAAGAACCATTCAAATCCAAATTAACGTTAATGTTACTGACAGTTCGCATTGTTTTGCATGCTATGGCGCCAAAATGCGATTTCCTTCCTTTTTTTACAAAAATATATTATGCACTTCACCAACACACCTGGAACCCCAATAGTTTCAGACACCTTGGTCCATGCATCATTTTTTAATTTATGTCCCTGTACGCAAAGCGGAGCATTCCTACATTCCGATTGGTTGCCGCCAAGCTGCATCATAAAGTCGACCGGGCTTCAACTTCATTTTGATGCTCACAGCGCCCAAATCGCACTGCACCACGCTGCTGCTCGCCGCCTGGCGACGCGCCCTCCCCTAGAGAATGAATGACTTCCTGTCGCTTTGACGCTCTCGCGGCTTGGGCTTTATTTGCCCAAGCACTGATTACCAATAGCTGTCACTAAACAAACCACTCAAAACACTGAAAAATAATCAAAAGCATACATAAACAACAAATAAAGACTGCTTTTTTCTCTGTTACAAAAGAGAGGTCAAACTCCAAGAGTCCTACCACATTTGTAACACCCATGGGGACAATACGGCACTCATCATATAGACTGAACAAAACTGCTCTCAAAGACTGCACAGGGAAGACATATATTTTGGTGTCTGGCACCACTAAATATTAACGGAGGAACGAAAACAGACAAAATGTCCATTATAACAAAATAAAGTAACATAATTCTCTAGCACACAAAGATTAAAATTTAGACAATATACTGTATTTCATACAACCATGCTTAATGTAATAACTTTACATTGTTTATTATTAAAAGCAGTTAGCCGAAGTGACAATAGATGAGATAGCATTAGGTGTAGCTGAAATATAGATTTGTGTGTTATCAGTATAGGTGTGAAAGTTAACATTATGTTCGTGTTTCATTACCTACTGGTAGCATGTACAGAAAGAACAATAGGGGTCCAAGTACTGACCCCTGTGGTATGCCAAATATCACTGGTACCATTGATGAAGCACTATGACTATTACATATCTGAACATAAGGAGGTGAACCACTTAATCACTGTTCTGATTCAAGCATATGAAGAATGGTCAACTGTGTCAAAAGCAACAATTAGATGGAGGAGCAAGAGCACCGCCACGTTGTCAGCACCAGCGTCCTGTTAATGAGCCCTAAAACTGTTGCCAAGACATGAAAGAATATAATCAGAGGCTCCTTCACTGTGGATTGAAGCAGTCAGAGTCAGCTTCATCGATGGTAAACATTCTTACAATGTGGCTGGTGAGTCAAAGAATGTTTCCAAGACATTTTTAAAAGGATGTTGTTAAAGTGTGATCACATATCTGTAGAAGAAAAGTCCTGCTGGAAACATAGCATATTCTAAATGGTTAGAAACACTGAGAGGAGACAGAGTAGCTTTAACACTCGAAATAACAGACCACTGCACTGTCCTGTCCCCTTGCCACCCTCATGTGTGTATTGTCTGAGCTCACAAATGTGTAAGGAGTTATTTTATGGCTGTCAGATTCCCTGGAGTATAAGGACATATAAAACTCATAGAATACCTTGAGAACTGGCAGGCAGAACATTTTTAAATAAGTTATGGGAGTACCCCATTTTTATAATACCCTCAGCTGAAATACATTTTCAAGAACACTTCCACAAAGGGTTTGAAAAGGCAGTGCCTGAACAGAACACTTTTCCATTGAAAGGGTGTTTCCTGGGAGAAAAGGTACTTGTTCACCTGAACAGCAGACTTTTGCGTGGTGAAAAGAAAGCTAAGTACCCTCAAAGTCAAACAGTTAACATTATAAAGCGCTGGGGCACAGCGTTGTCAAACCAAGCAGAATAATAGCTCTTTTCTTCCATCTACTGGGGAAAAAAGAAAAAACATGCAAAATTTTATATTCAGTTACAGCAGTGGTTCTCAAACTGTGGGGTGGCATTATTGGCATTACTTGGGGTATGTAACAGGAGGAAATGTTAAGCAAATCTGAAGTATTGGTTTCACGCAAGATAGCCATGTCCCAGTCCAATCAAAACACTATCGGAGCTGATCAAGGCACATTTTAATTGATTGGTATTGGCTACATTAAGCCTGTGGTAATCTGATCCTTTCTTTTATGCAGTATTATCCCACAAGAGTCTGTTTACACCAGCTGCTATATAGGAGACGTAAAGGAAAATTATGCACAACCTGTGGCAGAGTGGCACATGTTAAGAATCTGGTAAAATGTCCACAGTGCAAACCATTTTAAAGTGGAAAATGAAAGCAGTCCAACAGCTACTTGTGATATATTTAATGCCAAAATTTCATTAGGATGTAGTAACTGAACTGCTTTCAACAAGGCAATAGCAAGATCATTAACAGCACAAAATGGGCAGATTCTTGACACGTACAAAATGAAACATGAACAATGCAAATAATCGGAAAGCAGAACAATGACTTGGAATGTAAGTTTCACTCCTTCATTCACAAATCACCGTATGCTCCCAGAAAATCTTACAATGTGCTCTACAATTGTATTTTATTATGGGCTGACTGATAATTGTGTTGTATTTGCCTCACAGTATATTGCTTTGGACAAAAGCATCGGTTAATGAACAAAATGTAAATATGAAATGTCTTTACATGAAAGGGAGGTTCCAGTTCACCTGCGTATTAAAGAATTACCAAATTAGTAGTGCTTGCAACTGTGTTTGGTTAAACTCCCTTTTTATGTCTCACCACACACTGAACCTCTTGGCCAGTCTTGGGGTTACCTCACCGCTTCAGTTATACGTGTGTGTGGAACAAGGTGTTATGTTCGTTGTGATTTGTAACTAAGAAGCTATTATACTATTGCTGTGTTATACAGCACGTGTAAGGTGATAGCTGAAGTTGATTTGAAATCTGCTGTGCTGATATCAGATCACTGAAGTTATAAGCAAAATATTAAAAAAAAAAAAAAAAAAATTCCTGGCTTGACATTCAACAATGTGTAAAAGTTGGTAGGGACACATCCCTACCATCCCTACCTATATACATGCCTGTGTACAGTATATGTTAATCACACTGTCACAGTCCTTTCTTCAATGCAATTAATGTACATGGCAGCATGAAAGACAGGACACATAGCATATGTGTCTTAAATTGATATTGTCCTATCTTTGTCAAGCCATGTGTGCATTTGACATTTGATTGAGAAGTTAATTACACAGCATAGCGTTATAGAGAAGTTCTACAAGGACTTTATATAGTGCTAAGCACTGTTAAGTTCAATGGTATAATTAATTTACATATGTGCATACCGCATTTTGGGAATACCTCTAAATAGCATAATCCTTCAGCATTTGCACTCTGACTAGTGATAAGTGTTACAGTGAGTTTTCTTAATTTGTATATGCTCTAAATTATTTATTTTGATGTATGTAGCTACCATTGTCTGGTAGAGTTGTAGTCACACTGGCAGTCTAAGAATTTCCAGTGAATTCGGTCTTTAACTTCCTGTCTTTGTACTTGTGTGTTATCTATAGAGTGAGGTGTTGAAGTATGCTGTGGTTACAGAAGTTTTTGTTACATTTAATAAAGAACTAAATCATGGAATCTGAATCCACAATATTATTGTTTTATAATTGGACCCTGATTTGTGTTGTACGTTTCGTTTTGGTACAAGAAATGTGCATTCTTTTGTTGGATATTATTCAGGTCCTTCCTTTAGACTGAGTGCCTTATTTTATTTTGTCCAGCAGATGTCAGTGCCACATCATCTGTCAAAAACTAGAAATGCAATAATGTTTTTGCAAACCTATTGGTGCAGATGTTTTGGTGCTTCAAATACCTTTCTTTCATATTTTATGAGCAACTGTTGTTGACTGAAGAGAATGCCATACTACTTGCTGAGAGTGACATAGTACTTGTTGCAAATCACAGATATATTGTCTTTTTCAATCATTGCATAATATTGAGAATACCACTAAATTGTATGTAATTTGGGTTTATGGACACCAGGTGACGCCACAACATTATGATTGAAACACCACTGTTATTACTTGGACTCCTCTATCTTGTTACGTAAGTGCTTTATTTTTTGGTGTTTTTTGCTTGCTGCACTTAAGATTTGCTTCATAACATAAATGGTACTAATCTATATGTTTAGAGATTGCATATTATACAAATGAAAAGATATGTTGAAGAGTCACGATAAAAATGAGATGACCTTGTCTTTCTTTGTGTTATCGTTAAGATTTTATTAGACAAACAGTAACTAAACAATATGCATACAATAGGATCATCCTGGGCCATTACTGTGTGGAGAAATTAACTGAAGGTAGTATTTAATGTAACAGAAAATAATTTACAAATATGACTGTGAGCAAATAACGTCACTCTGCTTGCTATTAAAAATTTATTTTTCTTTTGATGTTTAATACAATCATCCATGGGATTTATATACTGCTTTTCCATTTTCAGATATTTTAATTTTCAGTTCAATTCTATACCCAGTTCCTTCCATTCATAATGGCCTATGACAGGTTTGTCTCCATTTGTAAGCTGTTACAGTACAACAACATCATGACTCTGGGCAAAGTAAAGCAGCTCTTGACCATAGCATACATCTTTCCTGTTTCCACAATAGCCATTCAACTGAATCTTACGTCACGCCTGTCCCTGTGTAAAAATACCACTCATAAACTGCTGTGTGACAATCTGGCTGTGATCAATCTATCCTACTCTAGAAGTAGTGTTATTAACCTGTATGGGATCTTTGTAATTTTAATCATGGTTGTTCTACCTTTCTGTCTTGTGCTGATGTCTTATGTCAAGATATTAACGGAGAGCTTGAAAACCTATAGAGAATCACAAAGGAAAGCTCTGTCCACGTGTACTCCACACCTTATCACCTTCATCAATTTCTCCTTTGTCTCCCTCTTTTCTGTCATCTATAATCCATTTCATTTTTATTTACCCAAAGAGTTCCAGGTATTTTTCTTCATTCATTTTAGTTTTATTCCTCTGTTGCATCCAGTGATTTATGTAGTGAGAACTCAGGAGATCTGAAAATGTATTTCAAAAATGCTGAGAATGAAGAAAGTATCTGCCACAATCATCATTCACTTTCGGCTGCACCCGTCAGGGGTTGCCACAGTGGACCAGCAGTCTCCATCTCCTCCTGTCCTCCGCATCTTGCTCTGTCATACCAACCACCTGCATGTTCTCTCTCACCACATCCATAAACCTCCTCTTTGGCCTTCCTCTTTTCCACTTGCCTAGCAGCTCCATCCTGAGCATCCTTCTATCAATATACCCAGCATATCTCCTCTGCACATGTCCAAACCAATGCAATCTCACCTCTCTGGCTTTGTCTCCAAACAGTCCAACCTAACCTGTCCCTTTAATATACTCATTCCTAATCCTGTCCATCCTCGACACACCCAATGCAAATCTTAACATCTTTAACTCTGCCACCTCCAGCTCTGCCTCCTGTCTTTTCGTCAGTGCCACTGTTTCCAGCCCATATAACATAGCTGGTCTCACTACCGTCTTGTAGACCTTCTCTTTCACTCTTACTGGTACCTGTCTGTCGCAAATCACTCCTGACACTCTTCTCCATCCATTTCACCCTGCCTGTACTGTCTTCTTCACCTCTTTTCTGCACTCCCCATTACTCTGAACTGTTGACCCGAAGTATTCAAACTCATCCACCTTCGCCAACTCTACTCCCTGCATCCTCACCATTCCTCTGTCCTTCCTCTCATTCACACACATGTATTCTCTCTTAGTCCTACTGACCTTCATTTCTCTCCTTTCTAGAGCATACCTCCATATTTCCAAGGTCTCCTCAACCTGCTCCCTACTTTCACTAGAGATCACAATGTCATCTGCAAACATCATAGTCCACGAGGGCTCCTGTCTGATCCCATCTGTCAGCCTGTCATCACCATTGCAAATAAGAAAGGGCTCAGAGCTGATCCTTGATATAATCCCACCTCTACCTTGAACGTATCCGTCACTCCTACCGCAGACCTCACCACTGTCACACTGCCCTCGTACATATCCTGTACCACGCTTACATACTTCTCTGCCACTCCAGACTTCCTCATACAATACCATAACACCTCTCTAGGCACCCTGTCATAAGCTTTCTCTAAGTACACAAAGACACAATGCAAGTCTTGTCCCAAAGAACATCTTTGACGAAGGCCTGTAAGACTAAGAGCCGATAAGGTATCATGAGGAATTCAGAGTGTCCCTTAGTGGTACTGAACACTGTCTTCCATTCATCACCCACCTCTTATCAGCACCAAGTAGTATTGTGGAAGGGAATAAACAGATAGTGGCTGGGAGGGAGGCATTGTGGGATTGATGTTAAGCTTTAGCTTTAGTTTTAGAGCTTTACTATTTTATATGTCTAGACATCTTCTCCAGAGAGGGGAACAGTGATTCTATACCATAGCAAAACAACTTTTGGGTATAAATGTAATATTTTTGAAAAATACAGAGTAGCTTAAGGGCAGTATAAATAACAATATTGTTTGTTCCAATATCTAAAACAAATGGCATGCAGTCAGAGATTTGTAAGACCTTCATATAAATTTGGACTGAAGCTTGATGCCAGATATTTGCAAATGTTAAAATTCAATAGCATTTTAAAAATAGCTAAAGGTTTAATAACCTTTTGTAGTCAGGTGATTTGTGAGAATGCCACCAATAGTGCCACAAAAAAAAAAAAATCAAAGAACATAAAATCATGGTAAAATACTGCTACCATAGCATTGTACTGTATTTGTCTTGAAAATAAAAATGTTTGTGAACTTGAAATTATGATGCTTCATGTTGCTGAAAAATATAGAAATATAGAAAACTCAGAGTGTGTCCAGGCATCTCCAAAGTGACGCTGAAGGTCTTAGGGTCCTAAGGGTTAACTAAAACATAACAAAACATAATTAAGCCAGTAGGGAGTTTCCTCCTGCTGATGCTGGTAATATAAACACTCATTTTGACTTTGAGAATGGTAGTACTAGGGTAGTCTGTCAACAAATTTTACAGACCATATTAACAAGCAGACCAAGGTCAGGTAAGGTGTCATGGACGGCCATTTTGCAGTCATTATAACCAGTTTTTTGTCTTAATTTTTAAAGCTGTTCATTTGTATAGCCATTACTTAGATAGTGTAATGATGGGATTAATGAAATTGTAGCTGAGTACATATATGCTTTCATTTACAAGTGTGTCATATTTCAGTTGACCAATGTTGTAGCTCTGTCGTTTAGGTTGCTGGAATGAACCTGACCTCAAATATCACCTTGATTTTCACGGCATATGGACCTCCCAGCCCCCTCAATCACCTATTGTTTATGTTACTTTTTTTGATCTATGTTTTCTCAGTATGTGCAAATGTATTTGTTGCATTGGTTATCTATGTAGAGTCCAGTCTTCACAAGCCAATGTACGTGTTTCTCTTCAATTTGGCAGTGAATGGAGTAATTGGGAGTTCAAGTGTCTGCCCAAAAATCATGGCCCATCTTTTATCAGGCATTCAGGAGAGCTCCTATTATGGCTGTCTGATTCAGGTCTTCTTTGTCAATTTCTATGGAACTTCTGTCTATGTGATTCTCACAGTGATGGCCTATGACAGGTATGTCTCCATATGTAAGCCTTTACAGTATCATACCATCATGACTCCTACCAAAGTAAAAGAGCTGCTGCTTGCAGCATATGCCATAACCATTTCATCTTTATCAGTTCAAGTGTACTTGACATCAAGGCTTCCGATATGCCGATATACCATTAATAAGCTGTTTTGTGATAACCTGGCAATTGTCAATCTCTCTTGTGTAAAAAGTAACCTGGACAACATTTATGGAATATTTATCATTTTGAGTCTTGCTGTCCTTCCTTTAATATGTGTGTTGATTTCCTACGTTCAAATACTGAAAGTCAGCTGGAAAACTTCAAAAGATGCTCAGCAGAAGGCTTTAAGAACTTGTATGCCTCACTTAGTTGTTTTTATAAATTTCTCGTTGGCAACACTTTTCTCCGTTATTTACAATCGAGCCACTGCATTCATAATAAGTGAGGTTAACATACTGATGTCACTACATTTCATCCTAATTCCTCCTGTGCTGCATCCAGTAATATATGGGATCAGAACAAAAGAGATCAGAAGGTGCATTGTAAAAATAATGACAAGGAGGAATCTGTTTACAGTATTCATAGATACTATTGACGTGAAATCCCCATTTGCATGTTAAACAAAGAAAAATACTCATCAGAAACTGTGTTTGGACATATTTGGAGTGTTTAGTATGTTGGGAGATGCCAAGCTTTTAGACAGTCAGAATCCACACAGTGTCTAATCAGAGTGAGTCACAGACTACCTCTTTCTAAACTGGGAGATCCTTCGGAGCTGCATGGCCACAAAGCCATCATCAAACTGGGAGGAGATCACAGCCACGAAATTCTACGCTGCTGCTGGATATGAAAAACCACTGCAATGATTCAGGCTTATTGTAGCCTTAATTTTACCCTGAACACTGAACCCTGAATGCTTTGTGGAAAACAGTAAACTCTATAGTCTCGTAGGTTTCACCCATTTTTTACCTGCGTACCATATTTCTTATTTCAAGCTTTTCTAACTGTATTGTAATGCAGAACTCTGCAGAGCAGTCTAGTGACTTTACAGGTTTGCTTGAATAACTGGTAAATAACTGGTTAATTGTAGCCGCTCACTGCCAGACGAATTAAATGACATTTACAATGTATATGTATGCTAGATTTCTGTGCTACCACAAACAGCAGTGATGCTCGTGGTGGCAGCTGGTCCGCTGTCAGCAGCTTCGATTGCTCTATACAGCTTCCTCACCCTCCATGACGAATCTCATTGATCCCCGATTTTTACATTCTTGAGTCAACATTATAATATCGCCCCTGTCAGACAGAAGAACAAATGCTCTGCAGAGCAGTGCCTAGCTGGACCATGATGCAAGCAAATATTAGGCCTCTGAAATGAGTCATCTGGGTGGAGGTCGGCTCCGTGGGGAACCTTACAGCGACACTAAGCGTCAATCCGTGAATGCTGCGTATCCATACGTGTGTGTCCCCAAGGATGAACCAACAGCATCCTATAAATCCTCCCACAGCTGAAACTGAGCTGGGAGATACTGTATACTCAGTAAGTGAGCCTCTGCAATGCATAGACACCAGCAAGGCTGCTGCCTACATGAAGCTCCTGAGCATGCAGCACTCTGTTTAATAATATTACTTTGTTGCATATTATGTAAATATATTTGTAATTATCACAAATAATTGTAGTTGTACCTGAAGAAGTGATTAAATGACCCCATCCAGGGTGTCCCCCGCCTTCTGCCCTAAGGCTGCCTAGGACAGGCTCCAGGCCCCCCATGACCCTGAATAGGATTAAATGGGTTGGAAAATGGATGAATAGATGGAAATGATTAAATAAACAAATAACCCTGTTTAACGTGTATTTTTCCCTTCGACACCTAATTACACACATTACCACAGCTGTTTAGACAGGTTTAGTGCACGAGACAATAATCTGAGCATTTTTGTGCTTTGGTTGCATGAATGGTGTTTCACTCTCTGAGAGGGAAACCCATCCCAGACCTCTCTCATGCTCCCCTAGCTTCATTTAATCACTGTTCTTCAAAAAGGCTTCAGAATCCAAAGAGGATTGGATTTTTCCTTTGGGAAAAACCATTCAGAGTTCATTAACCATACACAGCAACCCTAGGCTTCCAAGCCTCATCTTTCAATATTTTCAGAGGCACAGTGAATGTTCAAAGTTCAAATCCGACAATGAATTGCTGTCTGCCTGCTTTCGTAGCAAGCAGAACCACCACAAATGCTCGGTGACATCAGCAGACAATGTCTGGTGACACACTAATGTCAGCACCTTGAAGCACAGCACTCTAGGAAGCTGGATTTGGGGGCTGTAATTTATTAAACAATTCCCACCCATTTTTTTTTGGGGGGGGGGGGGCTGTCAGAGGTTTAATCACACCACCCAACATAACGAATATACGGTACAGTACAGACATCCACATAGTTTCCAGGATCCCCTGCATCATGCAGTTCTTCTGCTTATAAACATATGCCTCTGTCAAATTCAGTATTTTAGCTGCCATGTCCTACAACCGGTATGTGTCCGTTTGCTGTTCACTGCAATGCAACAGAAAAATGACTCAAGGCAGGGCATGTGCTCTAATTCTTATTGCGTGGCTCTACTCCTTCATCAAAATCTCCATCACTCTTTCCTTAAGCATGAGGCTAAACTTGTATGGTAACATCAAAAACAAGGTGTATTGTGACAATTACATTCTAGTCAGACCTTCCTGCTCATTCCTATTTTATATTCCTATGCCAAAATCCTAAGCCTCTGCTGCAGGTCCTCCAGAGAAAGGGAGCAGAAACTCTGAGTACCCGCAAGCCACACTTGGCTTCAGTGCTTAACTTCAATACAATTCAATTTTATTTATACAACATCGTTAACAAGAAGCATTTGTCACAAAGGTAAGAGGTCAAGTCAAAAAGGGGCGCTGGTGAGCAGCACATGGAGTAGATGCATTCCATCTTGCTCCTCCGTGCGAAACCTAAATAATAAAAATTGACCGCCTTTTAATAATTTTTGTTGGTCTTAAAATTTCTCCCAAGAAGCCGTGCATTGACCTCCTGGTTTTTGTCTGGAAATAATGGTGACTAAACCCCGGAAAAAGTCCAAAAACACCAAGGCATATCAGCTAACTGCCACTGATATAGGAGAAGATATCAAACATGGTCCTTCAAACTATTAAAAGCAGGTTTGATAAGGTGGAGCAGACAATCCAGTCGTTGCAAAGCCGACAACACAAGTTTTTGGAAAAAATTGTGTTGGTCAAAGAGCAAGTTACTGAACATACCTGTATCGGTGGACTGGAGCATTCAGTCTCTACTTTGGAATGTGACTCTAACCTGCTCAGGCTAAAAGTGGACGACTTGGAGGGATAGTTGCATCACAATAACATAAA
>JAACJT020002567.1:0-11793 GCA_009936485.2 Gymnarchus niloticus
CTGCCAGGCAAGAGGAAAAGAGGAAGGCCAAAGAGGAGGTTTATGGATGTGGTGAGAGAGGATATGCAGGTGGTTGGCGTGGCAGAGTGGGATGCGGAGGACAGGAGGAGATGGCGACAGTTGATCCGCTGTGGCGACCCCTGACGGGTGCAGCCAAAAGAGGATGATGATGATGTACATTTATGCTTTTATGTTTAGCATGTTTCTCAACATGTGCCTTTGGATTCTGCTGAGTGTCTGTTTTATCTGCTTTACACATTTTCTCAATATGCCCGCGTATGTGACACTTTCTGCAGTCTTTTTCTTTAAACCAGTAATCACTTGCATTGTGTGAGCTCGTTCCAGAACGGTAACAGTTTTGTTTCCTGTCCTGCTTTACTGATAGTTTAGTTTATTTGCTGGATATGGAGAAGCCTTTTTCTGTAATTCGGACACATCTATGCAGCTGTTTCCATTGAGATTGCAATACTTGCTGTACCTTCCAATGTCAAGTCTTTTTCTGAAAGCAAGCGCTTTTGCGTATTTTAATGCATACGACATTCAAGTCTGTCGCGCAATGCGTCTGCCAGGCCTGCGACAAACTAACAATGTTGTGATAGCCTGCGGAGTTCAGCAGTGTACCCTGATAAAGATTCACTTGTGGACTGATTTTCTTAATGAAACCTGAATCTTTCTGCTGTCACCAAAGGTTTGGGGCTCAAGTGGTTTTGCAAAGTGTCTACGATTTGCTGAAACGTTTTAATTGCAGGCTTTTATAGTGCTGATAGGTTACGCAGCAAACCATATGTTTTAGCTCCCATTAAACTTAGCAATGTCGCAACTTTCTTATCATTTTCAGTAGAATTTGCAAAAGAATATAACTTGACACGTTCAGTATAAGATTCCCAGTCTTCATTGGCACTGTTGAAGTCAGTCACTTGCCCTGTTGATGACATTTTCACTGTCTATCATTTGTTTCACTTGTGTGTACCTCTGCGCTTTACGCGTTCCCTTTAGCATGATAGCAGCAACTTTATACGGTTGGAGAAAATCGCTTTCTTCTTCTCCCCTCCGAGTTAAAAACTGTGAAATGCTGACAAAACAGGACCTTTATCCTCGTCGCTGTTGCGTATCTTCGTTAATACAACAAAGAGTAAGCGATAACAACAGAGCACAAGTCGGACTCAGTTCTTTCTCTTACTGCTGCTGAAACTGCGCACACACACACACACACACACACACACACACACACAAGAGGGGCTGCACACAGTTTACGTACCGTAGTGAACCCGCACAATACAAAATAGTACCTATTTTTATTACTGTGCAGACATTACACTCCTAGAGAAGCAGTTGTTGCTGCTTCCCATCTGTCTGGGAAGGGTTATAAGGCCATTTCCAAACAATTTGCAGTCCATCATTCTACAGTGAAAGAGATTATTCACGAGTGGAAAACATTCAAGACAGTTTCCTATCTTCCCAGGAGTGGACCTCCCAGCAAATTCACCCCAAGGTCAGACCGTGCAATGCTCAGAGAAATTGCAAAAAACCCAAGAGCTACATCCCAGACTCTACAGGCCTTAGTTAGCATGTTAAAGTTCATGAGAGTACAATTAGAAAAAGACTGAACAAGTATGGCTTGTTTGGAAGGGTTGCCAGGAGAAAGCCTCTTCTCTCTAAAAAGAACATGGCGGCATGGTTTAGGTTTGCAAAGTTGCATTTGAACAAACCACAAGACTTCTGGAACAATGTCCTTTGGAAAGATGAGACCTAAGTGGAAATGTTTGGCCATAATGCACAGTGCCACGTTTGGTGAAAACCAAAAACAGCATTGTAAAGAGATCAGACCAATCGATTGCGTGACTAAACAACAACAACGAACACAGCATATCAGTACAAACACCTCATGCCAACTGTCAAGCATGGTGGTGGAAGGGTGATGATTTGAGCTTGTTTTGCAGCCACGGGACCTGGGCACCTTGCAGTCATTGAGTCGACCATCAACTCCTCTGTATACCAAAGTATCGTAGAGTCAAATGTGAGGCCATTTGTCCAACAGCTAAAGCTTGGCTGAAATTGGGTCATGCAACAGGATAATGATCCCAAGCATGCCAGCAAATCTACAACAGAATGGCTGAAAAAGAATAGAATCAAGGTGTTGCAATGGACCAGTCGAAGTCCAGACCTTAACCCGATTGAAATGCTGGGGCGGGACCTTAAGAGAGCTGTGCATAAACGAATGCCTGCAAACCTCAATGACCTGAAGCAGCGTTGTAAAGAAGAGTGGGCCAAAATTCTTCTGTGACGATGTGAGACTGATAAAGTCATACAGAAAACAATTTAATTCAAGTCATTGCTGCTAAAGGTGGTTCTACAAGCCATTGAATCATGCGGTGTACTTAGTTTTTCCACACATGGCTTCTCCATTTTGGCTTTATTTTTATTAAATAAATAATGACGTTGGAATCTGTTGTGTGTTGTTTTACACCTGAGGTTACATTTAAATAAATAATTTTAGAACCTGGTAACGACCAGATGATTTTTTTACTGTGTCCTGATATGTAAAACCATAGAACTGAAAGAGGGTGTACTTTCTTCACATGACTGTATGTCTCTGGCTTCAGCAGTTTAAATTGCTGTCTCTGACATATTAATGTTTGGCTGTGTCCCAGTTAAAGCTCATGCAGTCAGAGCTCAGTGTTGAAGAAGTGGTGAATGAACGCAGTCTGAAGGTAAGTCTTGGCTGGCTGGCTGGCTGACTGGGAGGCTGTGTCTCCGCTTCACCCCTATTGAGCATCACATGCCGGACCTGATCTTTTTTTTTGGGGGGTGGGGGCTTGTATCTTAGGTGTTCCATGAGAGGTGCCGAACCCATTACACCCCTCCAAAGTTCCAGTGAGCTGTGAGCATGGTTTGGTGAGGGGCAATGCAGTATGGCACAGGTGACACTGTTCAACGTGGACCAGAACTGGAACAGAGCCATGGTGCTGCCCACCCCAAGCCACTCCCCGCTTGGAAAAGTCTGCCAAAACAGATGGAAATGCCAGGCGGAGTCAGCAGCCTTCCCGTCTTTATGTGTTTTATTACAAGGAATGTACAAAAAACAGGAAAACAAGATTTTATACAAATGCAGTGTTTGCCTGTTGTGCTGGTTTGTTGATTATTTTTTTTTCCCCTATGGATCTCATGGCTCATTACATGCCTGCAGTTATCTGGCTGATTGTTTCAGGCACACTTGTTCTGTATGTTGGCTGTGTTGGATCTGAAGCGGGTGTTATTGTCCATGAACATCGATACCATTAAATGCTAGTTGTTGAAATTCATGTGTACCTGGATTTGGGCCTTATGTTGTGGATGGTGCTGGATTTCCTTCAGTCTTTTTCAAGTGGTTCTTAGTATAGCAAAACATAATCAACAGAAAGTGAATAGTGAAGGCAGTAAAGATGTTTTGTTGCCTCTCCCAAGTAACTTGTGTATTTTTTTTCTAGTGTGAGGTAACAAGTTAGTCAAGACCTCATGGACAGTTGGCTGCATCGGTCTTCAAAATGGGCATGTCCTCAAATGTTTGACATTTCATTTTGTGAAGGAGTTTTGAGCTGGTCCCTGAACAGCCAGCTTCAGTAAATGAGTAAATGCAGAGTTCTTCAGGAATAAATTGAGCTGTACTCTTTACCTATGTTTTTCAAAGGCTGTTTAAGAAGGAAAATGCATACTTATTCAAGTCGGAAAGACAACTGTGTTGCAACCTTGATAAGGACAGGTCTTTTGAAATGTTAGGAAAATCTTGCTGAGACAAAGGAAGTTGAATCCACAAGCAAGACTCCCTGATTTCTTTAATCATCATGTGGAGCAGTACTATATAACTGCTCCTTAAATATCACCGTTTGTCGTGGGTTGTGGCAGAATGCAGTGCACACACATGGCCACTTCATGCTGTTCTGTATGAAGCCTTCTGCCCAGTGGCTAAAAATAAAAGGGAAGGAGAAGAACTGGCTTAAATTAACCCTTTTCTGGTCATTGTGGAGCACAGTAAGACCACAAATTCAGTTGGGAACACAACAGCACACATGTAAGGTCATATGCTGTTTTCTTACCTTATTGGCCTTTCTTTGAAACATCAGTACTTCACCCTTCCTCTGAATTTCACATTGTGATTCAATCATGCCCCAGCCAGACTAATATTTCACTTTCAGTTCTCATAGTTTGAGTAGGGGCAGAAACTTGGGCTTTGAAACTCTAACCTTCTGGGAGTGATGGATTTTAATATGAGGTAGCAGAATCGTCAGTGGCACAGTCTTCCAAGCAGAAGGACTTCAAGATTCAAAAGTCTGTTCTTATATCCCCTGGGGTAATATATTCAGCAGCTGGATTATTAATGGGTACGCTCAAGTGACACCCAGAAAGTTTAAAGATGGGTGTGAGTCAAACACCCAGCCCACAAAACTGAAATTCATACTGTCACAAAATGTAGACCTGCAGGTCACAGTACGGGTTATGTAGCCACATTTCATAGTAACATTGAGATCATACCATTTTAAAAAGATTTTTATTGCTCTTTGAGTACAAGTGTTTTGACAATGTCAAACTGGCTAGTCAGGAGAAACGGATATAATGCTTATTGATTATCTTTTGTCAAATTGGAGTAAAGGCAAATAGCAAACAGGGTTGCAAAACCGTCATTTTCCACAGGAATGCTGAGTAATCAGAAGTACTCTATGGGGTCACGGAGGCACTTTGCAGTCTGCAGGTCGTGCAGCTCCAACTTCTCACCAGCGTGGGGCAGCATTCTGTAAACCCTTACATGAATATACTGATCTTCACCAATATGTACCTGTAGAAGAGGAGAGGCGAGGCAGACGCTTACAGCGGTAGTCATTTGCAAAAAACTCATTTATCTTTTTAAACGCGAAAGCCTTTAAATTTCCAAGGGCGGTGAATAGGATAAGACAGAGCATAAGGCCACCTGTGGACAACCCAAAGGAAACCCAATGTCATACTATTGGCTCTTTAGGGGCTCCTTTCACCTTAATAAAGAAGTTGGTCCCCGCCACCACTTGTGTTTTGAACAACTTTGCGGTGAAAACATTAAAGTTCCTTCCGACTTTGACTTCTGCGTGTGATTTTACCTGGAGAAGAGAAAAAAAAAAAAAAAAGTTATATACTTAACGAGAAGAAACCGCAAATGAAGTTACATTTGAAAATTCTCATGTTTGCGCATTAATAAAAGTGAACAACAATAACAACAACTGAGAAAACGATAAATGTCGACATTTACATTCGCTATCACTACGAAAGTGCATGAGCACAACTCGGAAGAGAACTGATGTTAGACTGAAACGCTGAGAATATTTACATCTCTAGTAGTTACTCAGTCTGGTTCAGACCTCAAAGCCAGTCAACACTGATGATGATGATGATGATGTAATCTCTCACCTCATCGCAGATACGCTGCACTTCGGGGGTCGCCACCCGCTCCTCTCCGAGTCCTCCCGGTCGAGACATCACGAACACCTCAGGAACCACACCTCACTGACTCAGTCAGGCTGCGTTTGTAGCGTACGTGCTTTACATGTTCGGCTAAACCATTTATACTTACAGGGATAAAATGAAATCGAGACTATGTGAGTTCATTCACTTGGTTGAATTACAGAGTATAATCAGGTTGACATTAATATTCAAAGAAATACCACATATTTATGACTGAATGAACGACTAAAAACATTAATTTGGACTTTATCTTGTAGACTTCCCCTTTCAGTTGGTTCGGTCCTATGTGTCAGCCTCCTCCTCCTCCTCACCAGACGCACACGCACACACTTCCTGTCTTCGTTACGTTTCTGTGATTGGCCTCAGGCAGCGATGTGAGGTCTGGGGTGAAAAACCGCACGTCGTCATTTAAAAGGCAGATGGTGGTTCGGTCTTATGTGTCACCCTCCCCTTTAAGATGTGATTTTGACCCCTTCAAGTTGCCTTTAAAATTACCAGATTTTCACATGCAGGTATTAGTGTATTGGAAATTGCTTTATAAACCTAATTTCATTCCACAAAATATTACAATATGGAATAACAGGTATATTTTACACAAGAGGAAATCTTTGTTTTACAAAGCCTGGATGGATAAAGGGGTGTGGGCTATACTATACATTTAATGGATGAGCATGGTAATATTTTAAGTCACACTAATTTTAAAATAAAATTTAACCTGGATTGTTCACGTAAACAATATTCTTTGATTGTCAAAGCTATTCCGGTGGCTTTGTTAAATCAGATTAAAGGAATGTTACAGTATTCTTATATAGGGCCTACACCTGCTAATTTGTTTATTGACTGATACAGTTTTGTAAATAGTAAATGTAATAACATTTTGAGATTGTTGATTACAAAAGAAAGTTTTCCTCTCCCTGTTAAAAGAAAAGTTTTATTACAAAGGTTTTCAAAAGCGGACACTGTCAAGATTCGAACAAAATATTTGTTGTTTCCTTTGTTACCTAAAATGAAGGAGGCTCATTTGAAAATAATTTATGATGTTTATCCGTGTAGTGAATTTTTAAGAGTGAGATTTAACTTGGATAGTAATGTTTGTACGTTTTGTCAGGAAGACATTGAATCTCAGGAACATCTTTTTTACAGCTGCAAATTTGTTAAGTCTTTTTGGGACGATATGAGTGGTTAACTGCAAAGACTGTAATACCTGTTTTTGATTATTTTATTGTTAAGTTTGGTATTTTTTTGCAAGACAAAGATATTGAATTTTTATGTAATAATGTTTTTATATTGGGAATATTTTATATACTTAAGTGTAGATTCTTTAAAACTGTGCCAAGTTTTTTAGCTTTTAAAAATGATTTCATGTTTTTTTTTTTCCAATCTTTGAAAAGACTGGAAAAGAAAATTGCCTTAAGACTGTAGGTTATTTGAGTTGTATATTACTTACACCCCCTTTAAGTTTCATTTTAGGTAAATTTGTTTTTCTTTTATTTATTGTTATTGCTGCTTGGAATTTTTGTGGAATATGTTGAAGAGAGATGATACTTGCCTTGTTTGTTTGTAAATGTTTAATAAATGTTATATTTAAAAAAAAAATGTGTCACCTTCCCCTCCCCACCACACGCACACGCACACGCACACACTTCCTGTCTTCGTTACGCTTCTGTGATTGGCCTCAGAGTCAGCGACGTGAGGTCTAGGGTGAAAAACCTCACGTCGTCATTTAAAAGACGGATGTTTCTTATCGGGCGTTCCAGATGTGTGATTCTTCTCAGACCTTCTGTTGTGTGGTAGTCTTGCCTTCACAGCACATCAGTTCATACGTTAGTCAGGTAGGGAAATATTAGAGCGATTCGGCGGCACTTTGTAATCGGGTCTGTTGGGGGCGTCGTAGGGCCGTATAACGGAGAAGAGGGCATCTCTGACCATCTGACGTCTGCCTCATTGGGTGGTCTTGTCTTATCTCCTTCCCGCACAGGTATGGGCTCATTACCGCTCGTCTTTAGCATGGCCGCTCTATTGCTGCTCCTCCCGGTCTTGGTGGTGGCTTCCCCCGACGTTGTTGGGGGGAGATCGGCTTACTGCAGCCAGCAGGCCACCGGGAAATGCGACGTGCAGGCGGCATCAGTGGTACTTCAGGAGCCCGGAGCGATAGGTACGGGACCGACGGCACAAATCTGCTCCTCGTTGATATGAAATCGATGGAAAAAAAAATCACATTCCTATTGTGGCAATCCAATAGGAATCACTTTTTGTTTAAATGCTGGTTGATGAATGAGGAAGTTCATGCGTTTCGCAACCACTAACTGAAATCAAGCTGCTGGGTCGATGACATAAAATAGGAATTAAAATGGGTCTAACTTTATAACAAACAGATAAAATAAAATACCTCACGTTTTTTATCTGCGCAGCTATAGATTAGTCGTTCTTGTAAAGTTTGATGAAACTTTAACAAACAGAAATGTGACCCCATGTGGGATAATGGACTGAGGTCTGAGGTGGAAAGTTTCCCATTAAAGTGCTGCTTGAGCCATTGTAGACATTATAGAAGATGTACAGCAGCGATTAATGTGTGAAGAGATGTGTCCTCCGACTCAGACCTGTTTACACTGTTGCACATTTGTGCTTTTTGCCCAGGATTAACTGTTTCAGTCAGCAGTTAATTCTGAGTTATGTACCGTAGTACCTTGTGTGCTTTTATTGTATCTTATCTCTTCTGTTCGTGTACATACGAAAGTAAGAGTTTGGGCGGGGTGTTTAACCCTTCACATCCTGGCTTTACTCGGTCACGTTCACCTATGTGCTCTCCGCATAACTACTGTGGGTGTCTGGGCCCATGTGGTAGTGAGTTCGGGATCTTCACACGTTAGCCCTGGATGCTAGTGGCTGTGCCACACGTGTCTGATGCAGTGTGTATGCCGGCGTGCCTCAGAGACCGTGGTGTCGTACGAGCAGCTGAAGGCCATGCTGTCCAGTCACAACGTCCAGCTGCTTGACGTACGCAATCCGGATGAGTTCCAGGCAGGATACATTCCTGACGCCACCAACGTACCGCGTGAGTGAATCCGCATGCATATGTGTGCCTATCGGCTTCGGGGCACTTGAGTAACGATTGTCTGCTCAAAGTGGCGGAGCTCGAAGAAGCTCTGCAGCTGACGCCCGAGCTCTTCAGAAAGCGGTACCACGTGAACGCTCCCATGAAGGCTGACGAGGACATTGTGTTCTACTGTCAAAGAGGTCGTCGCAGTGCCACAGCCCTGGAGATTGCATACAACCTGGGTTTCATCTGGTATGAGCTGCCCGGGGTTCCACTCACACAGGGCTTACAGTCATGCATGCAGCTCTGTCACCTTTGATGGTGTGCTTCTCTCCCCGGCCTGCAGGGCGCGACACTACGCAGGAGGCTACAGTGAGTGGGAGCAGCGTGAATGCCAGTGAGCCCCCACAATGCAGCTGCTCCATGGCCATCTTAGTGCAAGCATAGCTGGAATTCTCATGGTAATTAGATCGGGAAAGCTAGGCTTGCCTGGAGTACCATCACGTCAGGGTTTGGGAATGGAACAAGCTGACTGGACACAGGCAGGCTGCCGATGCTACAGCACCGGTGATCTGAATCTCAGCTAAACGGCACATGCAGGCTAATCAAAGCCAATAAAACTAGTACGTTTAAACGGACCACATAGTTAATCTGACGGTGTTGGAAGAGCACCTTGTAAATGATTATAATTTAAGTGTGATGTAATGGTTAATCTGGAATCTTCTGCCAGAAGTACTGAAAATGTTACACGTCATTGAACATTAAGACTGTATTCCGTACTCCCTGCAGTTCTGCTTTCACCACAGCACCATTAAAAAATGCTGTCACACTGACACTTGGAGCTTGTTATTCATGGCCATAGTTTTGTTATCAGTAAGATGATGAGCTAATCTGGAGCCTGCTCAGGTGAGAAATCTATCCTCAGCTCCCTCAGTCATTGCCTGCTCCTGCTAGTGGCCTGAAAACAGTCATGTGTGCCCTTAAAAATGATGGAATATGGTGGCTGCTGGTGGTCCTCCTGTAGGCATGTAAAAAAAAAAAAAAATAGTCAGCCAAAGGAAAATGGTTCTTCTCTCAACCTGTTGCCCTTGTATGGGGGAAAAATGGAGTACTTTTCAATGATTTGTTGGTTTGGCAACCTTAGTATGGTTAACAGAAATAGGCTAGAGAAGATCATTAAACTTTGTCAGAAGACTATTGGCTCTAGCTTGAGTGGCCTTGACCAGGTCTATGTAGTTAGAGCCATTCGGAGGGCAAAGGTCATTTTGGCAGATGTCATCAACCTCTTCATGCAGAGTTTTGCCTCCTACCGTCACGGAGGAGGTATAGCCTACCTTTTCCAGGAGGGCTAAATCAAACCGATACCAGAGATCATTTGTTCTGTTAGTGGCTGGGTTTTTAAACAAGCTGTAGGTTTCGGCTATTTACAGTCCAATAGGACTAATTCATTTTAATGTTTCATACTTAACATCATGTAAAATTTACAATTATGTTTTTATTCTTTTTATTCTATCCTATGTGTTGGTTGTGTTGACTCCTGTCTGCAAACCAAATTGCCCCTTGAGGGTCAATAAAGCTTATCTATCAATCTGTCTATCGATCTTCAGTCTAATGTCATTGTATTAGGGGAAAATGGGCAGCAGGTGTATGGAGAAAACCTGACAAAAATCAGACAGTCCCCTGCTTATGAATTTTCCTGGTTACCTAGTTTTTATCATACCTGTATAAAACTAGGTAAAGTTTATCAGAAGTAGGTAAAATAGTGGCTGAAGCTGTTGAGAAATTCAACAGCTTAGCTTACTGGCTTCTGCTCTGTATATGTTAAAGCAGCTTTTGAGTCTCCAATATAACAATATGGCATTAATCCCATTTTACCCCATTAATGCCCTTGGTGGCAGTTTACCTTGATTTTTTTTTCAGACTAGGTATAACTAGTTTTTCTTAGTTTTACCAAGGAGCCAAGATTTGACTTACTTTTAAATCTCCTCTGGTAGGTTTTTACCTTGCAGGACTCTTACTCAAATGCAAACCTGTACTTTTTGCATGACCCTCACTAGATTGTCAGCTTAGTTGCACTTGTACCTCAGGTAGCTCCTAAACTGTCTAGTCACGATCTGTTTGCCTCTCTGTGCGTCACTCTGGACAAAAGTGTTTGCTAATTAAAGAAATGTAAACGTAATAATAAATTGAAAGTAACTTTCAAACCCAGAACCCATGCTGCCAATCACAAGGGGTGAAGACTTCAGTATAAAAAGACAAGACTTTCATTTAGATTCAAACCTTGGCCATAAAATATAAGTTTTTAATAAGTTTAACTTATAGAGCACCTTTCAGACACAGATGCAGCCCGAAGTGCTTTACAGGAGTACAAAAAACAAGAGTAAATGAATAATAAGATTAAAATAGAAGTAAAAGAACTCAAAACATAGGCATTAAAGATAAAAAATACAACATGAATGATAAAAATAAAAGTGAAATAAAACAAAATATAGGCAATAGAGATAAAAAATACAAGAAAACAAAGGCAGCATACAAAAAATATTAAAGCGCTAACACCATATCTACTATGCCATGTTGTCACACCAAAGATTAAGACTGACAACCTTTCTCATGTATACCTGTTGTGCCTCAGAAGCATCATCTTGATGTAGCCTTTTTGTTGAAGTACTAATTGAGTTCTTGTTTGGCTCAATGGCTAATGTCCTGGACTGTAGTGGAAGAGGACCTGGGTTCAAGACCTGCTAGGGTAAGGTGTGTGTGTGTGTGTGTGTGTGAGAGAGATATGCCAGTGTATGGTAAGGGGTGTGTGAGATAGGAGTGGTGGGGCAAAAAAAACTGAAATAATCTTTGATAAAGTATGGCTGCCCCATTACAGGGCACAGTTTTTAATTATAGAAAGTGTTTTATCTTTCATTCAGGTGGACTCTTACCGGCATTCTTACTATCATTACAGGTATTTGGTTCTAGGGAACAGTGGGGCTTGAACCATCAACCTTAAGGTTAGGCACCTAACCTGTGTACTTGCTGTGCCACAACTCCACCTAAGGTAAACATCTTAAAAAAAAAAAAAAAAAGTCTATCACTACCTTTCTCCTCCTGAAGACTTTACCAGTAATCACAGCAACACAGATGTTCCTGGTTTGTTCCTGATTGTTTAGCAAGGAAACTTTATTACCAGGTCCACACGTTCAGTCTGTAGATTATGGGTCCAGTCCATTACCCGCTGTCCCCCAGAAACATGACCTTGTTACAGCCTGTCTGGTACATCTATAGCAGTAAGGGACTTTGTA
>JAACJT020002569.1:0-11789 GCA_009936485.2 Gymnarchus niloticus
TAAGATTTTAGAGAAGAAGGGAAGGTTTGAGATAGGCCTATAATTTGCTAAGTCACTGGGATCAAGCTTAGGTTTCTCAAGAGCAGGCTTGACAACAGCTATTTTTAGTGATTTTAGTACATAACGAACACTTAGTGATGAGTTAATCAAATTAAGTAAGTTATTAATAATAGATGGAGCAACCTCTTTTAGAGGAGGATATTATGTTTAAAAGTTCGGATTCTCCTCCTCCATATTTAAATAGTATGTACTTGCAATATTTCAAGGGTGTGTGCTAACCTATGATGTTGGGGAGTTTTTCATCATCTTTCATGCTACTATACCGCGGCTGATAATAAGACACTGGAGAGAGACTACTGATAAGCGAGGGGCAGGTTCGAAGCTGACAAGGTGTTCCTACTGTTCTTTACTTCCTTAAGTGGCAACGTACAAAGCGGCCATCTGCTAGACCTCAGCAGAATCATTTCTGCACCACATTAAAGCCAATTTAATTTCTAACTGCACAGTCTGTCCACAGGATTTGTCTGTTTTCAAACAGAGGTGGAGTTGTAGCTTTAAGAAGGTAACAATAAGCTTCGGAAATTACAAATGTGCTAAATGTTTTGCACAAAGTGTGAGAATGCATATTTTAAGGCAGCCCTGTTGTTAGATGTTCAGAAAAAAAAATCATCTATTGCCTTTCGTCTTTCCAAAAAGATACACAGATGGGACATTCTTCAGTCAAATAAAATATAGCTCAAATCAGAAATTTGGCAGGGACAATATGATCTCTGACCCTTCCGCTCAAAGGATTGCTATGAAGTCTCATTTTCAGTCAAGTTGACCCTGGTATTAACAGACTTGACCAAGCCTTGCATAATTTTCACGAAGTACTCTGTCTGATGTTTGGAGAAGACTCTGAGGGCCACGTTACGCAAAAGCTTATTCAAATTAATAACTGGTCAGAATAGAAGCTGTTTTGAATAGATATGTTCTGTGAATCTGGTCCATTTGGGCCTCCCACTGAATCTTTGTGCCAAATGCAGAAGCTGCCTTTAGAAGTCACGTTCTAAAGATGTGCAGTTTTTTTTTACATTGGCTATTGCGCTCTGCGACGCATTAGCTTTAAGGCATGGCGTCAGTTAACGGCCAATGCCAGCTACATTGTCATTGTTAACAAAGAGGTAAATGATACATGACAGAACTATGCCGTTAAACCCTCAAGCAAGATGTTTGACCTGAGTTGTTCTAGTAACAGGGTCCTCAGTACAAATGGACAACAAATGTAAGTTTACAGAGACTTCCACTTGGTTTACACATTCTAAAAATGAACAATTAATGATTATGTTGTAAAACAGCAAGACAGTATAGCCTGAATCCTCATGTGAATAAAATCTGATGTACATAAATAATATTCATTTAAAAATTTGGGTGATGTGATAGACCAGTTTATCTGAACTGTGCATTTTTTTGGATTGAGTGGGGTTTCTCGAAAGGAGTGAATGAGAATTGCAGCTCAAAACAGGCTTTTTCCGCATATCTGAAAGGCATGACCAAAGATTAGAGTGAAGTTATACAGATGATGCGTTATCTGTAGTGATGGTCCTTCTCAGTTGGTCCATTTAGAGAACAGAGAATATCTTCTGGCTATGCCTGATAATCATGGACCTAATATAGGTTTGAAGAACACCCAGAAGGGTGCAAAGCATTGGCTTTCAGTACTGCGCCAATGTTATTTCAGCTATGTTTGTGACCGGTTGGCTGGCAGATTTTTCATATGACTTGTGAAATCACCATGGAAGGTTTTACCATTTTGACAGCCATGCTGTTGACAGAATAAAAGCCATTGATTTGTTGTTTCAGTGCATTTGTGTCCGCCCAAGGTTCCATTCACAAACGGCTGATTCTTGATTGTGGTACCCTCTCTTCTTGACTGTTGAGGGCATGGGTCTTGCGCCTTGCTCTCCAGCTTCGAATTGCAGAAATCGCTTTCCCGTGAAACAGCAGGGACACAATCTTGAAGAACTGTGCCAAATCTGTTTTTCAGTGAACTCTTGAAAAAAATGTCACCACTGCTCAATCATGGGGCCACTTTTGTGGGGCCCCTGAAAGTAGAACACCACACTTTAGGGGTTAAAAATAGCCATAGTTTCTGTGAGTGTTTTTTAGCAATCTGAAGCCCTGTTGTTCGAAGACAGGAAATTGGCCATTCAAAGTGATTCATGTAACTGCGGGATTAATCAGATTGGCCGTGTCTAAGTCTTCCACTTGATCTGGCAACACTGACATAAAGGGCTAAGATTCTTACGAGACTTAGCATGGAGATAAATAGCAGCTCATTATGAAGTCAACCCAAAGAATTTTCTGCAATTGGGATGGTACTTGATCCTGTAATAGACAAATTGCAGGACACCTTTAATTTACGGAAGCCACTTACATGCCAAGTGGGGCTACACTCCACGGTGTTCTAATAATAAAAAAACGATAGAAGTACTCTGTATTGTTAGAGTGCTGCCTTCAATTGCTACACACATTATTGGAGTGTTTTCTAATAGTTATTATATGTCTGTGGTATTGTCTGTGGTCTATATCCTATTCTCTGTGATTTACTTTTGTATGAGTAGATGGTAACTGCATATTGTCAAGTCAAGTGGATTTTATTGTGATATCATCTATACATGACAGTACACTGACACGAAATTTCATTCCCTAGGGCCATGGTGCAACATAGAACAAGACCAGGGCTATACATGCAAGGGAGGGGGGGCTACACATATATATGGGATGCTTTAAATATGGTACAAACCACAGTGCAAACAACAGAACAGTGCAAAATGTACAATACAATTGATAGGACATTTTTAACAACAGTTTGCAGAATTTAAGGTCCAACAGCAGTGGATTCAATTAACCACTAAGAGTGCAAAGATAAGAATATGCAATATGATAATTGTAGAAAAAAATTAAATTAAATACATGAAGACACACAACACAATTTTACAATATTATTTGTAACCACTGCAATCATTTAAAGGCTTTAATAAGCTATGAGGAGGGTCAACTAATTGAACACATGGGTAGTCTAACCATCAGCTGAGAGCCTGTCCCATACAGGTAAAGGAGATGGAGGGTGAATAAGTTTAAGAGCGGTACCTCACTGAGTGTTCAGGAGCAGTGCCACAGTAGTTCACACCTGGTGTCCTGTTGATGGAAGATCTTCTCACTTCCAGGTGTCTGTGTTCCTCAGGGCAGGCTTTGCCTTAACAGTCACTGGAAAATGCTCTGTGAAACTTGACATGATGACTGAGCTGCTTCTTGTGGCACTGTGAAAAATCCCTCTCACTGAAAATGCCACATACTCCAGTCCTGGCCTGAAACCACAATCCACCAAATGGCCAAAAGAGTTTCCACCACACCCATGAAGTTCTGTTGCTGTTCTGACATCCAGTCATGATGTACTTCCAGTATTAAAGTAGTCCTGGTCATCTCGAATTTCCTCTTGATGGTTTTTTAATCAGTTGACACCAGAGGAGTTGCACAGCGTGTCTCATGGAATTAATCAGACAGAACATACCAATAGAAATGAAAATGCCTGAGAATGAGAACGCCTTAAGAAATTGGTGGCCCTACATTATGTTAAAAACAGCTCACTTGTCACTTGGAAGGGATTAAAAGGTTTTGGTTAACTGACTGTCAAATGCATCTCATAGGGCTGCATTTTTAGGTGTGACCGAATACGTTTTGCTGTGTGTCCCTGCAATTGAGGTCATGGTTGTGGTACACTTTTGTTAGGGATTTGGAAGACATTAGTAAATGACATCTAACCACAGACCATTCAAGTAACCTGTAGGACAGCTTTTACTCATTAATGAATAGTAATACTTGTTAAAGGGGACTTTTATATTTTTCCATGCACAATTAGGTTAAATGACTTGATCAAGGAACCTAAGTCTTAAATCAGGCTCCAAAAGCATGTCCTTAACCACTACAGTGAATGTCATGCTGGTGATCTGATATCCAGTCCAGTATATACACTACGTTCAGCTCGGCCCTCTCTGCGGCACTCATGGATATTAAGTTCACCTGTTCTTAATTAGTGAACACACATACATACTGTCCTGCCCTTTGACATTTTGTGAGATACTGTGTTCTGTTACTGAGCTTTGTCTGCTTTGTTTGATTATTTATTCACTGGCCTGTTTCTGTGTACTGGCTTTGGATTTGGATTTTGTTTCAAATCTGTTTTAGCAACATGTTTTTTCACCTGGTTTCTGCATTCGGATTGCGATTCGTGCTCTGCCATGATGCCATCCTGTTTTCGGCATTTTGATGATTGTGTGACTTTTGCATTTGGATCGTCCTCCCCATCATAACAGCAGTAGATGGTTGTATCAGGGTGTTGTAAAAATTTCGACTAAACTTTCCTGTTTAAAATACTATTCAGAATATCATCTTTTTTGGTAGTGATCACAACTGATGTGGCTGCCATGTGACAGTAAATATTGAACAGATACCAGTGAGAATGATTAGGGTGAATTTTCAAAATGGATTTACTTGTTATAATAAGTGACCTCCTCCTACTCTGTTTCAACAATTTTATCCTTTCTGTTTACCTTTTGCCACATAACAATTAACCGGCTAACGGAGCTGTTACATTGCTGCTCCAGAAAAATGAGCTCTTTTCGTACTGTGTCGTTTTAAGACAGCACGACATTTTCATTCCAACCAAAAGTGCAATGCTGACGCATTATGCCAGCCATGTTTGTAAACATTTTTACATTTGTCTAAGTGCTGCTCCGTACATTTGTTAACTATCACCATTTGTTGCCATGGTGACGACTGTTAAGCAGCGGCTAAGTGTTTTAATGCTTGATGATGAAGGAGCTGCAATTTGCTTGTTGCTAGTCCAACAAGTACCAGTCGAACATAAATAAGTGAGACTAAATTCTTAATTGCATGTAACTCATTTGAGATGCTAATATTTCAGTATTGGTAAAAGCAATTGAAAAAGAATTATGGAATTGCATTCAATTAGGGATTTGGCGGTTTAAGATAAATGCCCCTGATTAACTAAAATGAATCCATTGTGTTTTAATACATCATGAGCAATTAAAAACAACTTACAGGAGAAACATGCTCACCAATACAGACCTTGCCATGTAATTGATGGCTTATGAATTACAGAGACCCCTTAATCGAGTTTTGTTGTCTCTTATGTATTTAACGGAGGAAGTTATAAATAACAAATGTCATGGATGTGCTTTTATTTGTCTTCTGTTCAGACATCACAGTAAACATTAATGGAATTAGAATCCTGCGCAAGCATTGTATTGAGTGGTCTACCCTTTTCATCAGTTTAAATTTAACTCTTGTTCTTTAAACTCTATTTCATAATCAATACGCCAATTCAGTCAGATAACTACAGCTTATTTAAAGTTATCCCACCTATCGCTTTAATGTAGGACTTAATGTAAATGCCTTTTGTGCCACAGGAAAACATTGAATTTCTTTACCTTAATGTAACAAAAATTTCAGAGACTGAGTATTGTATTGTTCACTGTTATTCTAAAATATGCAAATTAGATATTAATTCCCAGTTGGCGACGGAGTTTGTTGAAATAAGCAGTTTTCTCATTAAATAAAGCCTTTCATGTCACAATGGAGCCACACCTGTCTGAAAACAGAGCACCCATTCAGAATTTAAAGCCGTTAATTTTTTGCACCATCCATTTCCAGATGAGATGTTATACTCTGAAGGTCAGGATTATGTCACTGAAATATGAGCTAATGTGGGGGGTCACCCCGAAGGCATTTCTTAAAAGTTATTTTGATTTTATTAAACAACTGACAGATTTATAATAGCAAATTAATTTAAGTTGTAGTCCCTCCCACACGCTATTGTCTCATAAAATATGCCGATGAGCATTGATCTGAATCCATTCCACAGGGTGGACTGGTAAAATGGGAATTGTTAATTAAACCTTAATCCGACTTTCAGTTATAAACACAGGGAAAAACTGCTAATAGTAATGGGTGCCTTTATTTTGACAGGAAAATCAATATCTCCATTGGACAGAGCTGCATCCAGCAAGCAGCTAGAGTGACACATACAGCTTCTTGGTGCGGCTTTTCACCTCTGAGAATGCACTTTGGAGACGTCTGAGGAGAAAAACACCGACACACGATCTATATCAGACAGCCACAAGCGATTTGTTAGGTCTGGGAGAAGCATGCCCGCGACGTTTTTGTGAGTCGAGTCTCCATGGCTTCTGTCATTTACGGATGTGTGGGGGGATCGTTCTGCAGGATCCCCTAATGTGCCCTTCTCCTGTCTCCTGGTCTGAGCGTCAAGGTTGAAATGCCGAGAGCGAGCACACAGCTGGGCAAATCGCTGGAGGGGCCAGCAGCCTCATTTACACAACATAATTCTATTTCATAAGCACCCAGGAGGAGGACTCTTGTAGGTAATCCTCTGTACAAAACAGAAATAATTGATAGGGGGAAATTAAAGTTCGACCAAGTCTGACCATGAAAAACATGGCTGATTTACTGAGCACATGGGACCTAATAGCAGATTTTAAACCTTTGACTACGGAATTGTACTCTAGAATAACTCTGAAAAATCTAAGTTGGACTGGGTAGCATTGAGGGTCAGAATAGTTCAAATATGGTCCATGTTAGTCATCCACCTGTACTTCCTTCCTTGCAGAAGTGTTGGTCATTTGTTTGAGCATGTATCTTCTTCACATTGTAAAACAAGACATTTTACTGTCAGTCAAATAGATATCCTTATACACACAGTCTTCGTAATGCTCATAAGCTGTTAAACGATTCTCCAGTCCAGGTGATTTATAGATTATTTATGGGAAAGGTGAATGTACTGTATCCTGTACTGATGGCTAGGCATAACATATACAAAGAAAAGTGCTACTGTACTTTATACCTCCAGGGTGATAAGATCCAAGACTCTGCAGCCCTCAGCCGTTAAATTATGTCATTAATCAATTCATAAATATTGCACTTTTGCATTTATAAAACAGTGCTTTCAGTGGCTCCGAGGTTAGCACTGTAACTCCTTGCCTCCAGAATTTAGGGTTGAAGTCCTGCTGCCTGTGTGGAACTAGCATCTCTCAGTTGTACTTAGTATGTGTGTGTCTGCCATGCTGCTGACTGGCTTACTGTTTGGACTTTTTCCTGCCTTGTGCATGCTGGCTGACATGGACTCTTCGCTCACCATGACTCTATAATGGATTTGGATGGATGAGTGAAACAGTGAGAAAATTTTACATTTAATAAAAAAAGAGTTTGAGAGTTTTTTAAAGCCCATTTATAAGAATAATACTGGCTGCACCACATGACTCTTTAAACTTTAAATGGTGGTCTATTAATACGATTGATAGCAGCCATTATGTTCCAGTTGCATTTCTTCCTAAATTTGCTTGTAATGATGCAAACAGACAACAGCAAATAAACAGATGGAGGTCCACAGGCCCACGTCTTAGGAATCGTCCAAATTAAATGCAACCTGAAGACGCACTCGGTGATGTTGAGTTAGTGTGGACATGCTCTTGGCTTTACCGGAGGTCCGAGAGTGATGGAGCTGCATGTCGTGCAGGGAAGGGAATCTCATGTCTGTTCGTTAGGCAAGATCCTGGCTGGATGGGCCTTTCTACCAGCAGAAATCCACGGAGACGGTCTTGAATATTTATAGAGCGCAGGCTCAAATGTTACTGCACTCCATGCAGACAAAGACAGAACGGGTAATTAAATTTGATCTCACTGGGTCTATTTTGTTTTTTATTTTTTTCACTTTCAGAACCCTACAGCAACATATTTGACAGTAATCTTATTTTTGAAACTAAAAAAAAAACTTAGAAGACAAAGATACAGAATTTCTCCCAATTGCATATTGATCAGTACAAATGGATCTACAAAGATTTAAATAAATATTGACTGGAACATTGATCTCTCTGTTCTTAGTATAAAAATGTGCTATACTGAGGTTGGTTACTTAGTCGATTCACTGAGCTACGCCTAGCAGAACTTTTATACTCATAAACTGACACTGACTCTCTTAACTGAAAAATTAACAAACTGAATTTATGGATTAAGTGCAAAAATTCAAATGTTTTAGTTAGCCTGTCAGCCTTGGTATTAATCAGATGAAATATATCATTTCTTTTTTTTCAATACAAAAAATACATTCTTACCACATTAGTACATTCTTTTACATAGCCACTGTAGCGAGCTGCCCTGCTCAAAGATGGGGGCCGACCCACCATTGGGGATCAGCCCCACGCAGCCGGACCACCCCCGCAGCACGTGGAAATTCCTGGGAGGAATGCAGATGCCATCCTTGGGCCCCACCCCTGGGTGGTACATCAGGACTGACGCTGCCCAGAAGAAGGAGCGAAATGCGGCACATGGATTGCCACGCCGTGCAGCTGTCAGGGTTCAGAGTTAACGCTGCTTTCTTTGTTTCCCTGCCAGACTCCTCCTAGGGACGAGCCCTTGGGGTAGCCCCACCGTGCTGGAAAAGCTGCGCCCGAGCTGGACCAGATAGGAGTGCCACCAGAGCTGACGGGCAGAACCAGCATCCATTTTCATTCCTTTTGTTTTGGTTATTCGTTGTGTGGGAGAGCGAAGCCTATCCTGCCTGCCCTGCCAGTGTTTTTGTTCCCCCAAAAGCCATTTCACGAACCCCCCCATGCTCATATGCCCAAGCACAAAACTTGACTGTACTCTACTGAGGTCTGAATCAACTCAGAGTGAACGTAGACATTGCTGCGTTTCTCTCCCAGCTAAACAACTTGTGCCTGGTACACATGGTCATCAGGAACCAGCGTGAGTGGTTTGGATCCCAGTCTGCAATCTCACACTGCTTTTTCATCTCTTGACCCTCAGCATGGTTTCTCCTCAGCTTTGAATAACATGAGCTAAGTCCTAGACCCCAATATGGCAAAAAAACATACGCCTTACTAAAGCCTTACTAAGCCTTGGGCAGGGAGAGTTGGTTACTTTAATACAATGGAAACAGTCTCTGCAATCAGTTTTCTGTTTAATTGCATTTCAGGGGACTGGCACCTTTTCACATCTTAACACAGGCTTGGAACACTATTTTAAGGTTTTAGGAATGTTCTGGCTTTACTTCATCCCATAGAAGTCTGGCCTTTACAGAAGAAAGTTAAAGATTGAAAAACAAATTTGAAAGAAATAACTTGTCTCCTTGTGTTTTTAATTTTATTTTGCTACTGTCTCCTTGAAATATCTGAAGTAGGCTGATAGAGAACATTTTAATCAGGGCCTGAATGTTGGATTAAAATTCTGAACATCTACACCACATCTAGAATAGAAATTAGCACTCATCGTTATTAAAACTAAGTTTTGTGCGTTGACAGTGAAAGCGTCAGAAGGTCATATATGCATGGTCGTTATACACGTCATGACCTTGAGCTGTTCTAAAGGTGCACAATGGGCTTTGTTTTCTTGGAATGGATGTGTGGGGCAGTATTATTGACTGGGACAGCTCTGTGAGTGATGACACCGTGCTACGGAGACCCCAGCTCAAGGGAATGTTCCTCAAACCTTAATCTAATTTGTTACCTTCATGCGACAGCTTCCAGCATGTTGGTCAATCCCCCAATCCCCCCCCCCCCCCCACGCACAGATCACAGCCAGCTTCTGGGAAAACATCGTGATTGCGGAGTTAATCTATCGCTCAAAGGGCTTGGTTTTGTGGTAATGACCTTACATCTGAACTGTTCCAACCGCCGGGCTGAATGCAAGAAAACCTCTGATATTTAATACTAAAATTAGCTTTGTTTTTCTTTGTCTTTACAATTCTATTTTAGGAGATTATTGTAATATCATGATAATGTATCTTGTTGGTTGAATGGTACATCAGCCAGAGACCATTATACGAACCGGGAGATAATCAGACCCCCAATAGCAAAATAAATATGCGCTGGGTAAAAAAAAAAATCCTCTAGTAGGTGAATATGTGTAGAATGGAATGGGACATGCTGGAGATGATTAATATGAATAAATGAGGGTAACAGGAAGTACAGTAATCACAGTACTGGATCTGATGAAAGGTTGGGCGATCACAGCCTAATGTGGGGCCTTGTCATTATATTGTTTAACAGGGTTCTGAACCTGAACCGCGTTAGAAAAATAATGAGCTGTGTAAGTCATGTAAAAAGGAAATGGTGCATTGTGGTTCACCCGATGCATGTCAGTTCAGGGAAGAATTGAAAATGTAAGGCACCAAACAATGGCATTTATGTACGCCAGCCGCTTGGCAGCCCATTGACACCTCACAAGGAAGTTATCTTCATTATTGTGGCACTGTCCATCACGGTTTAAACAGGGTTTTGGTTGTCATTAAATTCTCCTGCACTGAGTACAATGGAAGCCATTTCAAGCTTATCAGAGAAAGAAGAAACTGAGCAATATTTTCAGACACTCCCTTTCCTTGCAGGCCCCACTCTAGTAAAAATCTGCTTGAGACCTCTCCTCCTTGAATAGCTCCCTGTGTCGTTTGACCAACCCCCCCACTACTGAGCATTTGATTGGTGGCAGTAGGTCCCCCCCACCAACCACCTCAATGCTCCTCCTCGTGACAACCTGTTCACCAGAGTCACATCTCAGAATTATCAATCACCCTCATTGGTGGGACGGGGTAGAAGATTGGCGTAACGAGCGGTGACAAACTCATCAATCATTGGCCATTGCCAGGTCTGCTGCTGTGAAAGACCTGTAAATGTGGGGAAAAAAGCCCACTGCACCAACAGACAGAACATAAACTCCAGACTGCTCCTCAGAAGAGCTTAGCCCTGATTGGCAGCAGCATGCTTGAACTTCACTTCCTCAGATTTTTGCATAGATTAGATCTGAGATGCATGGACTGTCTGTCATGATAATGTGACATAACAGAAATAAATTCCCTAACAATATTTTCGGTCACAGGGCACTAAAATGGTAATTGGTGCATTTATTAATATAAGCTTGGTGGCTTTATTTCACAGCCCTACAAGACAACAGTAGGGTCACACCAGCGCAAGGAATCACTTCCTGACTTGCTATGACGATGCTTTGGTGTTGCTCCTTTTTGTAGCAATTAAAAAAAAAAAACAAAAAAAACAGATATTAAAAATAGCTTAATTGACCTGGTGACAGGATTTGCTATGACATCAAAGCCAGCCTTCTCTGTTTTAAAGCCATAGCTACGGAGGCATTGCTGGAAATATTTGTTCAAGAGCAGGTCAGTCTTAACCCTCTGAGTCGAGCATGGCTGGTCCTGCGGGTCAGGAAATCACATAATAATCTTTGCAGTCAGACCCAGATGTTTTAGAAACAAAATAAAATGCTGCAAAAAGCAAATTAAATAATCGACAATTCCCTCTAATTTGAGAGACAGGTAACTTTAATTTCCAGCTCTATTACCATTACCCCCTTCGTATGGCTTTAGCATAAAAAAAAAAATGTTAAGATGATGCTATAACTATAGCCCCCCCCCCCCCAGTGTCTGAATGGAACAAGCCATGCTTGCATCGCCAATGAGTTTACCGGGGCAAACAATGTGAGCCTGCTTGCAAAACTCACAAGGAACTTGTTGCGTGTGGGGAGCGGCCCTGCCATCATTAAAGACACGTTTGACAAAAAGATTCTCAAAGGTATTGTTGTCTGGTAGGTATAGGAAGATTTACTCTACTTCTATTGGAATGGGGAACAGATCTGTGTAACACTGTAAGGAGAGGCTGGAATGGGGACCTTAAAGAGAGCTCGACAGTTTAACACTCCCAGAGAGG